>CAUYQV010124659.1:0-49631 GCA_963574575.1 Galagoides demidoff
TAGCTTGTCATGCATTCTTTCCAAAAATCGGGACTTTTCAAAAATGCCGCAGGACGTAGGACAAATTGTTAAAAATTGGGGCTGTCCTGACAAAAGCAGAAAGTCTGGTTACCTTATGTTAGGGGGGAGGGGAGCAGCAAAATCTTGTTTGTAGCAGCAGGACTCTCAATATACTCCAAAAAATTTCCAATGTAGTCCTGTTTCAATTCAGTGTCAAGCTCCTTTTATGTAGGTATATAGGTATATATGTATGTAACTAGCTAGCATCTATCTGTCTTTCAATTGGCTATGTATTTGTCAATTACAAGTGAATTTTCACTGAGGTCATTTGCGCTATTCTTAAATACATATATATTTAAACATTTCATGCTAAACTAGTTAGGTACACTTCCATAAACATGCAATAAGCATGCACCCTGACACACTCTAGATGATAAATGAATCAGATAAATCTATTTATAAATAGTTATCGATCTGCTGCTCTCCACAGTGTTGCCACTTCACACAGTAGAGTCAAAAGATCTATATTGCTCTGGACCTTTGGTTTAGGTGAAAGATGTATAAACTGGTGTGTTGCTAGAAGGTCTCCCATTAGGTCTTTGTCCTAAGGGACACGGAGGAATATGAGATACACACCCAGGTAAGCTAGAATCACACTCTAATTTCCATGCAGAAAGCTCATTCCCAGTCAATTGGCAAGGCTAGTTTCTGGGATAAATCATCAGACAGGAGTCTAAACTAGGGAAGAACAGCAGGTAATATGCACACCAAGTGAGCTGCCAGCTTACTGACAGCCAGCGTGGTGGATTTCATATTCTATGAGGATGTCAGCTCTCAGAGAGTTCAAACAGAAGCCCTGGTGAAGGCAAACTCCAAGACAGTAATTTTGCCTGTCAGGAATGCTACACCAGCCAGATGGATGAGGCAGTGGCCTGACATGTCCAGACTCTAAAGCACATTTTGAAGGGACAGGAAAATCAGCCAGTGTTCCTTTTCCAGCCATTTCCAGCCATTCCCACCCATCAGAAACCACAGCCTTCAAGTCAGGAAAATCTTAGCAACAGAACAAAAGGTCACAGGAAGAAAAATTTCCATGCAGTAGGGGAAGCCTTTACTCACTTCACACTCTCTGTCTTCATTTAGGACCAGAATTCCCCTGCTCTTGTAAAGACTCCTGTGGCGGGCACATGCACTCTCACCTGAGCTCACAGCACAGTACATTGTAGGCTTTATATAATGCATAGATTTCAAGAAACTCCTTTTGTCTCAAAGGGGCTAGAAATGGGCAAGTCTTCTGAATGAGAAGAAAAGAGATAATTGCCCTGCACAAAACCCCATGTTTAGCCCACAAAGACTCTAAATATCTCCACTTTCCCTTAACGCTTTGATCTTATTTTAGGGAGAATAAGAGTATTTAAAGTGCTTGATTATAAAAAACATTTATTAATCAAAGTGTGGCCAAAAGTCTTACTTTCCTTGAGTTACTGTTGACTAGATGCTTTTATATCACAATGATTAGCAAATAAGGATACTTCTCTAAACAGCACTACATGGCATTTTTTCTTCCCTCCTAAACAGAAATTGTCATATGGATGGCAAACTAGCAGAGTGATTGTCCTAGACTAAGGTGACCAGACATCCTGCTTTTGGTGGGACAGTCCCAATTTTTAACAATTTGTCCCATATCCTGCGACATTTTTAAAAAGTCCCGATTTTTGGAAAGAATGCATGACAAGCTAGGGAACAGCAGGAGAACAGGAAGGGAATATACAGTTTTTGGCTGTCATGTGGCTATTTCGCCAGTATATGATTATCAAAGTTTGCATTGTTGTCAGCCCCCTCTACCACCCACCTCCCCCCACCCCTGCCCCCCGGTCAATGGTGTCCTGCTTTACCAATGTTAAAATCTGGTCACCTTATCCTAGACTCTTTACGCAGAGTATAACCCTTAAACCAAATCAACCAATTCTGGGAACATGATCTATCTACCGAAACATGGTAATCATTTTCTAATATAGTTCTTGTCACATAGCACAAACTATAAGGCATTTCCAATATATTTATAAAGTTTTTTTCTATGTAAGTTTTAAGTGATAAAAAAATAAGTAGATAAATAAGTAGGTATAACCAGACATAGTGATAAATATTCTTCATATTTTACTTTCATGGGCCATTAGTGTATAAAGGTCTTGTATTTCCATCAGGAACCAGCAGATGAGACTGTTTGTATGACCAGTCCTGAAGGCCAGCAACATTCCACCCTCATGTTTGCAAAAACCTGCCCTGGCCTTCCGTGTAAGGGTTCAGCAATATCATCAACTCTCATTGAAATCTTGCCTTGGTTGGCATTTGAACCCCCTGGAGGATAATAACCTTTTCCCAAGAGAGCCAGAGGGAAATATGGCAAAAAGGTCGTGCTGCTTCAGGAATTCCATCAAGTAGCCCAACTTCAGGGCAGGTGTTCTAATCTTGATCCTGACTAAGCAACCAACTCCTAAAATGTCTAGTTTGTTCCACACTCCCTTTGCATTTCTTAGAATCAATATTTTATTTATGCATTTATTTTCAATATTTGTCTCATGGTTCTTCATCTGTCTGGCATAAGTCTTAGTTTTTAAATTCCTACAGAGCAGAGAACATAGCAATTGAATTCTAGATTACCCCCATCCCATCTTTCTATTTTATATTTAAAGAATAAGCACTCTATAAATATATGTGTTTATAAAATACTGCACTATGCTTTGGGAGGATATTCTTCTACTTTAGCTAAGTGCCAATACTGTTAAGTTCCCTTTTTATTTATCTTGAATTGATCCTTTCCCCCATTTCCCAAGCTAAACCCTTCCATAAATAAAATGCTTAGCAATTGCCTGCTCAGAGCAAAGGCCTGCTAATCAGCATTTTGAGACAATAACTGGTTCATGGGCTTCAGGATCTGTCATTTCTATATTAAAAACTTGACTGTATCACTCTTTTCTGTTTGAGCATAGGGCAAGTCACTTAATCTTGACTTTTAATATTATTAAATAATATTTACATTTTTCATAGACTTTGCTATGAACTAATGCGTGTGAAGCACTTAGCATAGCTCTTGTCACATAATGCAAACTTAAAAAAAAAAATGCTCTCCTCCCAATTGCTTTTGTCAGGCCCTCTGACATGGACCCTCCCTTTTCCCTTTTCTGGTACAGCCTGGGCTTTTTCTCTCCCTTCCGCCTCTGTGTCCACCCATTGTTATTCTTCTGCTCACATTTCCCTTCCTCACCTGCCTCTTTAAATGTGGATGTTCTTTAAAGTTTCTGATCTCAGAACACTTTTCCTTTTACAATACCTTCTTGACTTAGACCACCTCATTTACTCTCAAAGGTTTGCATTTCTATCTCATCACTTCAGTGTCTGACCTTGCCTCGTAATCCTCGGAGGGAAAAGGAAGGCATCAGGAGGGAAAGCCTTCATCTTCCCACCATCAAATCTCTAAACCCACCTGTATCGGCTCAGTCCTCACCATTTCACTTCTTTGACAATGCGGGTTGTATCCTCCCTGCGAAAACAAAGGCAGTTCCTCCAACTTTATTCCAGATGTCATCAGCTTCAGCCTCCTGCAGGACTTCATTAGATCAATGTTTCATTTCTTGTCCTATTTAACTTCTCCCTTTCTACTGAATTCTTTCCCTACACATTGATCTATTTGACAGTTCTTGTATGTAAAACCAAACACGGCAATAGTAAAATCCTCCCTTTCCCCCACACCTGCTTTAATTCCCTTCTCTCCTTCACAGTCATCCTCTGGAAAGGGGCCGTTTCCATGTCTTCTCCAGGTCTCAGCTCCCATTCCCTCTCCAGGCAGTTCAATCGACTTTAAGCCCCATCATATCCAAATCGTTTTCATTAGAGTCACCCGTGGTAAGCTGGTGTACGGGTATTATTCTCTAGTTGTACTTTTTGACTTACATGAGTTATGTAAAATGCTGGTTTTACATTGCTTATCTTCCATGACGTCAGGCTCTCGTGGTTTATTTACCTCATGCTCTTCTAGATAATTCTAAATCCCCTTTGGCTAGTATCATCTTGCTTTCTACCCTGTCTCTAAAGGTTGATGTTCTACAAGTCCGGCTGGTTGGACTCTCTCTCCCTCCTTTTCATCTCGTCATGACAAGCTCACTTTCTGTGTGCTAATTCTCTGTACATACGCATGTATATTTCTAAATGTATAGCTCCATACCTGCCCACCCCCTATATTGTGAACTCCAGAAACCTGATTAACTACATATATATTATCACCAATTGGAACTACCATAGGCATTTTAAATTTATACATTCAAAATCTGAGCTCTAAGTATGTAAAAGAAGAATAATCATGACAGCTACATATAGGACTATAAGGAGATATAAAGGAGTTACTGTGCAAGGGTCGAACGCTGTCTGCACATACCAAGAACTCCATAGATGTTACTACATCAGTAAGGTTAATATTCTAAAAATTCAGATGAAATCATGTCACTCCCTGTCTATGCCTCTCCTCTGCTAACAAACAAAAAAACACTCAGGCTTCGTCATGTCTACCCATCTGGACCCAGCCTATCTTTGTCATCACTCAGTTCAACATTCCTCAACTCCTGAACTCCATGTGTACCAGACTAATTCAGTATTCAGTGTTCCCCAATCACAACATGCATTTTTATGCCTCCACGCCTTTGATTATGCTGTGCTTTCAACCTGGAAAGCCTACTCCATGTCTCAAACACTTGTGCATTCCAATCCAAGATTGTTCCCCAAGCTACCCCAAAGCCTCTTAGTCAGAATTAATTGCTCTTTCCTGTGTCTGATCAAGGACCTGTGTGTCTATCTAGCACTCACTTTAGTTTACCTTACATTACAGTTAATTGCATACACTTCTGCTGCCTCACCTCATTCCCCCACCAGCCACCCCTTCTGATGCAATCAGCCTAAAACTCCATGACCGTAGCAACAACATCTAAAACACTGTTGTGTGTCACACAACATCTAGCAGTGGTTTCTGGCAAATAGACCAGCCAAGGGCAGGCACTCAGTAGTTGTTTGTTGACTTTAATTGGAAAGGAATTGAGTATCTTAAGGTTATGACAAAAATTTCTTTTGTCATATGACCCTTTTCTTTTCAAAGATACTACCTTGGTGGCATAATGACAGAACAGCATTTACTGTTGATGTTATTGCCAAATGCTTAATTATATCTTGTGTTAGTGGCAAAAATCCACATTATTTTATGCAGTCTTTAAAATAAACTATTATTTTCTACTTAAGAACATAATCTTACTTTATGAATATTTAGCTTTCAGTAAACTATTTCCCTGTAATAAAAAAGGAAGAGGTCAGGTGCAGTGGCTCATGCCTATAAATCCCAGGACTTTGGGAAGCCAGGGCAGTAGGAGCACTTGAGACCTGGGGTTCGAGACTAGCCTGGGCAAGAACCCAGGGCCCTGCCTCTACACATTTTTTTTAAAAATCAGCTAAGCATGATGGCACATATTTATAATCCCAGCTACTCAGGAGGCTGAAAAAGGAGGATTGCTCAAGCCCAGGCGTCTGAGGCTACAATGAACTATGATCACACCACTGAAGTCCAGCCTGAGTGACAGAGACCATATGTCTAAAAAATAAAATTAAAATTAAAAATTAAAACCAGGATTGTGATAGCAGCCATTTAAGCAATTTATATTTAAAGATTGAGCAAAAACCCACCTCCTCCCAATAAAAAGAATGTATCATTCACATCCCTACATAATCTTTCCATTTGCCAAATTTTAGAACAATGAGAGGTTTGAATTTTTCTTTTTACAGTCAAATTATTAACCTTAGGAAATGCAACATATCTTCAGGGGATAGTAATGGAATCCTGAACAAAAACTTAAAATTGCCTAGAGATGTAATGTCAGTTAACTAGAAGTTTTTATTTCCCCTCCAAACGACAATCTGGCCTCTCTCTGGAGCAGGATTCTTTGTCTTTTTTGGCAGCCTTTTTGGCTGAACTTAGATCTAAGCATCCCATGCTCCTTTAAAACAGTTCAACAAGACCAGGAAAGAAAATTGTGCTGACCAATACACCTATTCCAAACCCTGAGATGCTTGATTTTCAAACCCAATATCAGTCTAGTCAGGGTATCTCATGGCTAGGATCTCATCTCATTATTTTTTCAATTCATATTGGATTCACTCTTAAGCTATTTTCAGCCGTGCACATTGACCTAGATTCTCCCACAGTGTAAGCTACTCCCCAGGAGTATGCTAGGTACTTGAGGAAACTGCATTAACACTTTCAGGGATGATATAATAACTGGTTTCCTGGTGCCTGAAAAGAGCTGCCTCACAGGATATTAAATGATGCCTTTATGTATGGAAGAGGATTTGTACAATTTCTGTACGTATCTGCTGTGCAATTCAGGGGAAACTCAGTAGCTAAGAGAAACCAGTTCACTAACTAGAAGGAAAACAAATATTCACATAATAGTTTCTTTTAATCTTCTAATAGAAATTATAGTGTACAATTATAGGCTTGATCCTAATTATGGAAAGGACTTTGACCCAACACCAAGGTTAGAACAAAGTTAAAGTCCTATTTTGAAGATAAACGGTGGCTTCACACTGGGGGCTCCTTCCTCCAGTCTCAGCCATAGACTCTAACTCATCTGTCTTCTGAGATTCTTTATAAGTAGCAATTTACTTTTTCCCAGTTGAGGCTTAAAGGGAGTCATCTCTGTAACCACATTGTTAATTAGTAAAGAAACGTTGTAACTCAAAGTAGCTTTAGCAAGAGTATCCAATTGCTATTGGCTCTCAAAACTGAAAAATCCAGGAGTAGATGTTTGAAGAAGGGCTGGACCCAGGGAATCCAGTGATTTCCCCCCCACACACACTCAGTTACCCTCTTCCGTGTTTTACTCTTCCTCCACTTCTCCACCTCTCTGGTCTTCTTTCTTGTGCATTTGGCTTCTTTCTCTGAGGACTTCTTCCTTCATCAAGGGTAGAGCTTGGACTCCCCCCCCCCCACACCAGCTTAGCAAATCAGCAGAAAAACAGCCTTACAGTAGGAGTTCCAGCAATGAATCTCAATGGCCTAGTTTGGGTCTTTCTACCTTCAATATTTCACCCATTCTGTCTTCTCCGCACTGGATGGCCTGGGAGGCAATAAAGCATAGTGGTTCAGAACACGCACAGGGAGCCATCAGACCTGGACAGAAACCTGACTCCGCCCCTTCCTGACTGTGTGACTGCCATCCGTCCTGGAATAAATATTAGTAGACAGAAGTGGTAATGCCCGTACTGATGAGACATTGTGTCCCATCCCTGGAGAGGTAGAAGTAGAAGTTCAGTTCCCTACTTTAAAAAATATCAGAGAAGGGAAAAATTCAAGAAGCTGTTACAAGAAAATTAGCAGGCATAAACTACCAGTGTCTACTACACTGCTATATGAAAAAATAATTAACATATATCCTGTGGTTAAATATAGAGCAAAGACTGACACGTCTGTAGCAGGTGCTCACACGCAAGGTTTTCTCCTATGGCCCTATTGTTACTTGTTTACAAGTGTTATCTGCCTCAATAAACCCGGAATCTCTCAAGGTCAAGGACTGCTTCCAGTGAGGCAAGGAGTAACCAGTATATGGAGAGAGTTAGTAAATGTTTGCTGAATGAGGAGAGATGGCTCCAGCTTTAAGCAAAATACTTTGGATAGTACGTTTGCAATGCATTTGCCTATTTTATTTTGCCCACAAGAAAATATACAGCTCTAGTTACTTAGGAGACTGTACCATTCAGTAGGATTTAACAACGTCCCCACTGTTTAAAAAAGAAAGGAACTGTTGAAGATTGATTTCAGTACCTTTGAGGTTTACTGCCCATTATAGTACTTTAAAAAATATTGGTTAGGGGACTATGGAGATGAATTAGAACTTGAATTAAGCTAAGGTTGTTGATGGTTCAAATTTATTACCATCAAAAAAAGCTGTTTACTTGCTTCTTTGAAATATGCTGGTGGGTTTAACCCTGTCCCTAAGCTAAAATTTGTTCTCCCCTCTTCACCAGAATCTCTTTTTGTCAGGAATCGAGGTGGACGTCCACAGCTAGACTTGTGCTTTCAGTTTTTGTGGCGTCCAATTTTTATGCCCCCCCCCCCAATAAATTCACTGTCTGGGATTATCAATTCATCTTACAGCTTAACTTCTTTTTAAAAATGACCAAACAGAAGGTTCAATAAATATGTGGTTGTGAAAAATATGTGGTTGTGAAATGGGCGAGACAGAAGCCAAATGCTCTCCTAGGGTGGTGTATAAACCCTTCTAAGCCTTGGGAGAGGTTATTTGCTAAACGTCTAAAAGAGTTAATGATCTTCCAAAAGGGAATAAAGATCAAACCCAGTGTCCTCCAAGCAGCACTAATGGCCCGGTATACTAAATCTTGTGCTCTTCTCTAAGTGATTTCCGTCTTTCTCTTTGCCTTATGGAAAACAAAATTTTACTCCTTTCTAAGGGACAAAAGAGGAAACTCCTTTTAGATGGCATTAAAACCACATGCTGCCCAGGAAATTCAGCATTAGCAGGCAGTAAATTACACTTTGAATCTGCTTGTTGTTTCTGAGTGTTGCCACAAACATCTTACAGTAAGTGATCCCGTCGTGGCTGCACACCCCGTCCGTGCCATTTGGAAAACATGTGTTGCATTAATGGTGGACTTGAGTTTCAGCTCAGTTTCCCCTCTGCTCCCCACAAGCCGGTTTAGATCATAACACATAATTTTTTAAGTATGAATAATAAGCCCTTTAGCGCGAACTCATCTAGAGTCTGCCCCTCCTTCTATTTGGTGAGGTAAAACAAAAGAGATTTTTTTTTTCCTGCCAAATCCACTGCCCATGGAAGTTGTGTATATAAATAAGCCAGGTTATCTCTCTCCTTGTGAGAGATGCTGTTTTATCTACAGTCGCTTCTCTGGTCGTTCAGTACTCCACTACTCTAAATTAGGACACTTTATCTTAAGGCTTCATAATCTTAGGAGACTATAATTGGAAAGTTTATAAAAAAAAAAAATCCTGCTTTGTAAGCTTGGCAGCTGAGATAGAAGGAGGGAACGAGAAGGGCTACGGCAGAATTACACCATCACTGCTAGCCTGACTCCGCTTGACAGAGCCGTTTAATATTTTGACAAGACAAAATATAAAGCAGCATTTTATTCTGTAGAGACTTCACTAGACACAAGCATGGAAGTGCTTGTGATCAATAAAGTTTGCGGTGGAGAGTGATTTATTTACAGCAGGGTATTATGTAGAGAAAGAGCTGTGATATTTCCACAGGCTTTGACGGTATAATGGGCCCTTCTTAGTCCTTCCAGGGAAGGGTTAGATTGTCATGGTTGCTCAGGCAGTATTCAAAACGTTATCTGATCAGCCTTAAAGACTTCAGAACGAGACAGATGATTAGTTACCCTAAACGATCCTCATCATGCAGAAATTGATGATTTAATATAGTCAATGACAGACGATTCCATTTGTACTAGATAAAGTGTCTGCGGTTTGTATCAATCATAATAGAGTTATTATTGAGCATAAAAGAAAAGCATGTTTAATATCATTAATTCCAGATATGTCGCTTTCCACATCTGGCATTCATCCATAGACCAGAACCACTCCAGGCTATCATTCCTGCCTCGGTGCTGGCGACTCCAGTGTTTTTTGTAATTTCAAAATGTTTTTCAGCACCTCCAGCTAGGCGCAATAACAGTTTACAGATTACCGATGTCATCACATTTTGACAAACTTCTCCATCTGATGTGACCTTCATCTTTAGCCATCTGCTTGCCTTTGTTTCGGCTCTTTTTTGATAAACCTCCACAGCTTAAAGCTGTAGTAGTTTGTTCCATACGCTGTATTTTTAGGTCAACATTTCACCTGTGTAAATCCAGGAACACAGACCACAGCATAAAGATGGTGACCTGGGTTCCGATCTCTAGGTACCTGACCCAACCTCACCTCCTTAGTTATATTTTTCATCATTCATGTCAAATGCATTTTGAGTGTAGGGAGAGGGAAGCACAAAATTAAAAAAAAAAAAAAAAGGAAGCAGGAATGGGAGTTAGAATGAGGACAGAGGGAGAAGAGAGTAAGCTGAGAAGTTGGGAAAAGTCGGGGACAGTATAATTTCTACATTTGTCGTACCTGCAAACGATATAACAAGAGGATAAGCCCATATACAATGAAGGAAGAAAAGACAAAACTTTCTGAGTAACAACATTATCGTTACCTTTTAAAAACTATTTATCCAAATGACGTGTTGGAACAAAGAAGTCTAAGCCTGAAATACAGTGGATTCAACTTTTGAGAAAGAAAAT
The DNA here is from genome assembly GCA_963574575.1 of Galagoides demidoff. Lineage (NCBI taxonomy): Eukaryota > Metazoa > Chordata > Mammalia > Primates > Galagidae > Galagoides > Galagoides demidoff. The sequence goes on from CAUYQV010124659.1 coordinate 10,357, forward strand.
CATCTCTCAGAAAAAGGACAATGAGGAAGAGGAGAAAAAAAAGAAGTCTCCCTCATTTTAATTACTTTTACTCATGAATGTTCATGCTGTACTTTAGATTATAAGACACTGGTGCCTTTTTTCTTTCCTTAAAAAATAAGAATTGATTTGGAGATTGTGTATGCAATTAACGAATATTTATTGAGCACTGTTATTATGTGATGACACAGCTGAGGCACTGAGAATATATCAGTGAACAAAAAAGACAGAAATTTGTACCATCACAATGCTCACGTTGTACACCGTGATGTTTGCTAATGTGAAAGGAGTTATGAGTTAGACGGTCCTAATAGGAACATTTTAAAAAATTGTGGACAGGCCAGGAATGGTGGCTCACATCTATAATCACAGTGCTTTGGGAGGCTGAGGCAGGAGGATCACTTAATGACTAAGAACTTGAGACTAACTTGGGCAACACAGCAAGTCTCCATCATGACACAAAATTGTAAAAACTTAATTTAGCCTGGTGGCTTCCACCTGTAGTCCTAGACCTGGAGGCTGGGGTAGGAGGATTGCTTGAGCCCAGGAGTTCCAGGCTGAAGTGAGTTATGATTGTGCCACTGCACTCCAGCCTGTGCAATAGAGGAAGAAGTAGTCTCTAAAAGAAAATTACAATTAAAATAAGGACAGTATCAAATAAGAGATCTCAGGAAGTACAAGCCAAAATCAAGATCTCCCTCTGCCTTTCGAGGTGTTAGGCGTTAGGTACATGTAAGCTGGGAGGCAGAAAATGCCATTGCTCCTGCGATCATTTAGTCTAGTTAAATGCTTATCAAAATGGATATATTTGTTTATTCTCCTCTCATTTTTTTTTGGTGGGCTAGAGTAAAAGAAATTAACAGTGTTTAAATGCAAAAGGAAAGTTTTTAACTTTAGCTCTGATTGCCTCAGAATACACGTATTACCTTAGTTATCATTGCTTCAACATAATTGGTTCTCCAAGACAGAGCCCAAACTCTTCTCCACACATGATCGCCCTTTGTTCATTATAGGGGCAACTGAAAAATCACGTGAGTAAACAGATGGCTTTATTTTGTTGGGAAATATTGATGACATTTAAGGTACATATAAGTATTCAGGTATTTAGGGAAATGATTTAACAGATTAGCCAAACCAGATTTAAGAAGGTGATTCTTATGTGATGCCTTTTATGATATTGAAACATTCAGAGTCAGATTTCTAGTGTTCTAGACCTGGCTCCAATATTTCCTAAGTATGTGCCAAGCTCTCTAAACCTCAGTTTTCTTATTTTCAAAGACGATCTCTGTCTTACCTGTTGCATAGGTTACATTAAGAGTGATTTTTAAAAGCATTTTGCAATCGCAATAACAAAATAAATGTGTATTATGATCTAGTCAAACTCTATTTTGTAAATGAGAAAGGCTCAGGAAACAGGAGACCAACTCAAAGCCAGTCTGTTTAACAGCAGAACCAAGATGAGGTCATCGTTTTCAATTTCTTGTCCAGTGGTTTTTCTTCTCTTCCATGAGATAATATAGTAAAAATGCTTTGAAAACTATGACGGGCATAAAGGATATGATATTATTATGATAGAGCAGAATGATGTAATTTTTCTATATTTGAAATATTTCTCAAAAAATGGCTGAATATCTTCCATTGAATTTCCACCAAGAATTAAAAGGAAACTTATAGATTTCTGATAAAAATGCTTTCACACATTATATAAAAATGTTAGGCACACAAGCACATATAAGACTAATTAAAGTCCATCATGATTATAATAGTAATAGATCATGCCAAGTTGGGCACCTTTGTTCTCAGTCTAATAATTTCTTCAATAGTTAGTGCCAACACAGTATTGGTTGGGCCTTAAAAAATGATAAACTAGGATTGTCTTTTCTTTTATTCCATAACTAAAGTTAGATTTAAACACCTTTTTGATGATCTAATACTCTTAAAGCAGACACCAGACACCAGTAAACAAATACACTACTATATGAGAGACTTGCTATTCATTGACGGGCTTAGCCTTGACACTAAAATGTATACAGATAAAGTGTCAGTCAACTTTTGACATGCAAAATGTTTGTGTCAGACTCACACAGGGAGGGCTCAAAAAGCAAGTGACCATCAAGTCACCAAATGCTAAAAATCAAAAGCTTCCTGAATCACAGCCTAGGAAAAACACTCCTTATTTCTGTTTTAAACTCATTATTGAATTTACTTTGACCATTTATCAATTCACTTGTTTTCAACATAATTTAAATGGTCCTACTTGCTCCCCCAAATCACTGTGGTGGCTATTTAAACTGAATTTTAACTACATATTTGTAGATTTATGTGTAAGAGAAAATATGGAATCTACATGGTAAAACCGAGGCTGTAGTTCTCTATTTCAGTTCAGAAATCTAAAAAGAACCTGCATTCACTGTGAACATTGCTGGCTCAGAAACTCAACTTAGAACAAAAATTATGAAAGAAGTAAGTCATTCTGATGTATAGGGAGGAAGATGTATAAGGTTTTCCAATCAATTTTCCATTTCAGAAGAACAACCTTTATAAACAGCCAACTATGTTTCACATAGAAATAACAAAGAATGCCACCTTGGATAACTTTTCTTAAAGAAAAGAATGTTATTCTAAAATGTTTTGAGTTCTTTATCTGTAGTTATAACCCAGCAAAAAACATGAGGATTTAATTTGTAAAGATTTCTCTTCTGGTGAATAATTTTTAAAATGAGGGCTAATTCTAAAACTTGTCATTTTAGTAATAAATTTTTACTGGGTATGGTTGTAAGCTATGACTTCTTAAAATGCTCTGTCCTCTGATGTTCTTCTCATTTCTGTATCTTTGTTTATGATGCCGCTTCCTCCTAGAATTCCTTTCCTGTTCCTTTTCTCCTATCAAAATAATTCATTAACATCAAGTTCCAAATTAAATTGAAACTTGACCACAGATATTTCTATGGATGCTTCAGGCTCACCTACCTTGCGTTTTTTTCTTAATTCCAAAGCCACTAAAACCTGCGCTACATCGTCCAGGAATATTCATTCGTTCCCTGAACACATACTTAGTGCTCAGCAGTGTGTTTAGGCACAAGGCTGCCCACAGAAGTGGAATCCACCCTATGTGGTGAAAGAAGAATTATGCATCTACTTTAACTCCAGAAGAAGTACTTTTTAATTAATTATCATTTATTTATTTATTTATATTTTAAGACAGGGCCTCAAGCTGTCCCCCTGGGTAGTGCTGTGGCATCACAGCTCACAGCAACCTCCAACTCCTGGGCACAAGCAAGTCTCCTGCCTCAGCCTACCAAGTAGCTGGGACCACAGGCACCTGCCTCACACCCAGCTATTTTTTGGTTGCAGCCATCATTGTTGTTTGGCGGGCAGGGCTGGATTGGAACCGGCCACCTTAGGTGTATATGGCTAGCGCCTTAGCCACTTGAGCCACAGGCGCCAAGCCTTAATAAATTATCTTATTTAAACCTTACACCATCTTAGTGAAGTAAAGTTACCATCCCCATGTTGTCAGTGAGAAAACAGAGGTATGAGAAGATTGAGATACTAAAGATTTCAGCGACGGTATTTCTTCGTAATCATTCTAGGTTTATATATCTCATCTCTGTAACTACATTGATGCTCCATCTCTCTGAGAGCATCACTGTAAAAATTTTCCATGCCATACACAGCTCCGAGAAGTGGAATTCAAAGACAACCTATGTTACCTACTTACCAAAAGGTCAGAAAAATTTCAACCTTTTAAGTCATATACTGCATGCATTCTAAGTATAATAGCAATTTAAAGTAGGAATGTGTATTATAGAAAACCACACAGTCACCAGGCAATATTTTTTTCAGATCTCTATGAATAATCTAAATTCCAATGTTGTGCTTTCTCAAATTAAAAAGAAAATTTCATTTAAGACCTTCAAGAGAAGAGAAATCTAAAATGTGGCTCACTTTTTTAATGAAACATTACATGTATGTATTCACATATTAACATACTTATTGTTAATAAGCAAAAATATCAGAAGCCTTTTGAATGTTATAATACCACTATATAAATTCAAAGATAAAATTTACACAGGAAAAGAAGAACTGTGGTTATGGAATCTCCGCCTAAAATAAACATGGTTACAAAATACTTCCATAAACCATGTCATATTTCTGGAAATTAAATTTTTCTTCCTGCCAGATCTCTGTATATGTCAGAACTAAATATTTGAGCTTCATATTGAAAATAAATTTTATATCTGTAAAGAATTATTTAAAGTAAAAAATTAAAAGTAGAGGTATATAAAATTGGAAGGAAAAGGGTTATATTATTAACTATATATGTAGCTATTTCTAATGTCATATTAGAAATATCACTTAAAAATATTTCATCTCAAGTTTCCCTACTTATGCCCAGACTCTAGCTCTCCTTTGTAAGGATCAACCCACGTGTATGTCACAGCAATAAATGACCATGTTTACTGATGGCAGAATATCACACACGTTTCATCCTGGTCCAGCTCCTTCAGCTATGTGGGTACAGTGAGTACGGGTGAGGTTCCAAGAGGCAGGCTGCCTACTTTCAACTCATACCCCTACTCACTAGCTCTGTGACTTAGTATGGGTTACTAAATTGAGCATCAGGTTCTGATATTAAAATAAAGCCAACTAATTCATGTCTTAATAACTTGCCATAAATAGCAAATGACATAATGCTTATAAAATACTTAAAACAATGCCTGGGACATAAATGATGGTCCACAAGTATTAGCTATTATCACTACTATTATTAGCCAATAAGAGATTACCAGTGAAACCAATGCCATTAGAGCTGAAGTTGTTCATTATCAAGGACATGTCACACTTAGCTTTGCATTCTTGATACATGGGATGTGGAATGAATGACAGGGTGAATGGATGAATGAGTGAAACAACAAATGCAAATATATACAAGATAATGAAAGACATATGGCCAAATTATCAATCAATTAAGTAACTTAATTAACTTATCAATTAAGTGGAAATAATAATCAAGCTACATGGATGTTTGATTGAATTGAAATTCATGGGCTCATTCTCTCCAATATGGTAGAGCCTGCACTGACATTTAAAGGAACAGACACAAAAAGTCAATTGGGAAAGGAAAATGTGGTGTATAAATCATAAGGAAGCGAAATTGATTATATAAAAGGTGAAGAAAGAGAAGAGCAGAACAATACACATTGTAGGAGTAAGGAGATTGGGGAATGTGGCCAATAGGGATTGAGGGGAAAGGGTGAAGTAGAAAAAGGAAAAGGTTGGGAAGTACAAATTCATTTTCTTTTATGAAAATACCATCAGAAAGTAAACGCACTGCTTTGGAAAAAACATACCAAGCATTCCAAACTAAGCAGAAATAAATGTAGAAATAACCACGTACTTAGACCTGGAAAAAGACTTCTCTATCATAAGCTTCATTAAACATACACACATATGGGTTCCTCTAACTAAAGTTGCAAAATCATTCTTAAAAGTATCCAATGTACACAGCCCTCTTATGAAACTAATCTATAGCTCTCAAGCAAAAGATACAACTTAATTCTAGCCCAAAAATATGGGGAGGGAGTGGGGAAGGGGAGGGGAGAAGGGCGGTTGGGTGGTGGGAGGGTGACGGGAAAGATCACCTATATATCTGTCTAACAAGGGTACAAGTGAACTTTTCTAGAACTAGAATATAAATGTGTTGATACAATGACTAAGCAAATGACCTGAAATTTATGTTAACCAGCTTGATGAAAGTATTTCAAATTGTATATGAAAACAGTACAATGTACCCCATGTTTGCATAAATGTATACAGCTATCAATCAATAAAAAAAAAGTCTTCTTTTCTCTGTTTACAAAAGAGATGACAGCTACTTAGGAGGAAGGAGTTCTGGGGCTCTGCAGCTCTCTATGGTGAATATGGTTAACCATACTTGATTATATATTCTCAAAAAGCTAAAAGAGAGAATTTTGAATGTTCTTAGCGTAAAGAAATGGTAAATATTTGAGGTGCTAGATATGCTAATTACACATGGTATACATATGCTGAAATATCAATCTGAATCCCATAAATTTGTAAAATAATTACACATGCGTTAAACTTAAAAGTCATTAAATAACATTAAGTGGCACAGTGTATTATATATGATATTTGAAAAAAATTAGTAAACATAAGTATAAAACTAAAAACAAAGAAGTAGAAAGTAGGGAAGAAATGAAAGGTATTGTCCTGGTTACACTCCAAGGGTAGCAGATAAGCCCCTATGTTCCTGAAGTCAAGGTCCCCCTTGTCCCCCAGAAGGGTGGGTAGCTCTGTTTTTATTCCCCAAATGTGAGCCCTTTCTGGTGGTATGATACTCAAACTACTGAAGGAGAAGGGGTGGGGATGACCCCTTTGGACTTTAAGAGGTTAAAAAACAGGCAGCAGTCCAGCCCTGGAAGAAATCTTGGGGACTGGGAACTGTGTGACAGGGAGGGTTTTGCTGGGATTAGGTGAAATCACTCCTTCTGAGCAGGACCTCGGCGGGGACAGCAGGAACTGATAGGATTAAACAGGAGAGAAAGGCCCAGGATCCATGCAAGGAACACTGTGTCTGAGGTCACTCAGACGTCTGTCCTCCTTCAAAAGCACCTGCCTTGAGGAGGGACAGGCTGTGGCAGCCTCTATTTCACTGGGCTGCAGCATTAGGGAAATTAAGTTTGTCCCCCTGGAAGAGGAGGGTAAAGGGTGGAGAGGAACAGGGATGAGAGTAGGGGACTTGTTACCATAGCAATAGCAAGAGCACGATTCGTGCCTCTCCCCTTTGTGAGAATGGCTGCTCAACAGATTTTATGATACCCCATGGGATTCTTGGACAGGGAGATGAGTCACAGTGGCTGACAGTCTCAGGGGCTAAAGCCAACTCTATTTTCATTTCAGCAGTGAGTGACATTACTTCTATCCAGAGAATGTAAAATTGTTTATGTTTAATTTTTCATCTGCACAGGCAGGAAACAAGGAAAAGGGTTTTGTCCTGCCTTGCCTGATAGCCAAGCTCTTCACATAGCCAAGCTGTTGATTCTTACAGCTGTTCAAATGATGCGAATTCTTTTGATGTCCCTGGGTCTGCTTTCAAAACGATCCTAATAACTACATACAAATTGTCACTCTGAGTAATATAGAAGCTGTCACTTCCGTATTGATGGAAAACTCAAGTTTCCTCTGTCAGAGGTACATTCAGGGCCCAGACCTGATTCTCACTGTGCCATAGTGAAAGCTCTTCTGGGACATCTTGGGTTGGCTAACCGGTCAGCTAAAGCACCAACAGCACCAAATCTTGTTGATGGCGTGTGGGATTGCTGAGACCATGGCGGGGAACTTCAGGTTCTCAGAAGGCCGTGAGGTATCAACTCTCTATGGCTTCCTTTCCCTGAGAAATTGGGCTGCCTCTCACAGATGTGGGCACCTTTAGCTCATGATGGAAACAATGTTAAAGAGAGTGGGCAGGTCCTCTTAATTGTGATGATTAACACGGATTATAGGCTTAGTGGGATATTCCTGAGGAGTTTGGATGTTCTGTACTTGGCTCCCTTCTGTCTCTCTTCCCGAGGAGGGGAGAAATGGAAGTCCTTTTCAGTTTCCAGTGCGGCAGTGTGCTCTGATTTTTCCTGAGTATTGAAGGTCCCTGATAGGTGTGAATGAGGGAGGGAAGAGGGTCACGTTTAGATGTGCTTCACCCCTCTCCATTCTCATTAGCTGCTTGGCTGGACCAGGCCCCAAAAAGACAGCAAGGCACTCCCCTACATGTGAGGACCAGCCCAAATGAGCACAAAGGCCTTTGCTTTCTCCAGAAAAGTGAGTTTCAACCAATGTGCTGTGAGAGGATCTTAGGTGTGCTGGGAGAATTTGCAAAGATCATTATTAAATTATTTTTGAAAGAACCTCAAAGCACGGCAAGTATATTTTTTTTTACTCTTTTCTGTTTGATCGACAAAATTGACATATGCTATGGAAGTTTAACTGTAGGGTCAAGATAAAAAAGTTTAAAAAACATTGCTCCAGAAAATGGGCTTCTTTTTAATGCCTATTTCATTTTCAGCAAAATGGTAGACTGATCTAATTCCCTACCTCCCAACCCCTCAGGGAAAGATACGCTGAATAAAATAAATAAGTTTTTTTTTTTTTTAAGCTGAGATCTAAAGAAGAAAACCCAAATCTCCAGGTAATGAAATATACAAGGTGGCCATACTATTTCAATTGCACACAAAACTTTCTGGCCCTCCTGTATAATATGACTCAGAGCTAGGTGATCTGCTTATGAGTTGGTCCTGTGGCAGCAGGTGAATTGGACTTATTTTATCCATGTGTGCTAATCGCTGGGGTTTTCATGCCAACAGAGGGACAGGAGATGGTAGTCCTAGGGACAAAAACAAAGATGCCTGCATAAAGGTTAGATCTGGAAGTCTGGAAGTGTGGCCTGTTCAGTGTAAAGAAGACTGAACAACTCCCTCCCACCAGCTTGAGAAAGAGCAAGGACACTGCTTTTTGCCAAGAGTTCAGGGTAGAAAATAAGGGTCCCCTAGGAATCTGAAACCTCTTCAAATTCACAGGTTAGGGGTGCAGGAATCACAGAACAAGATATGCATGTTAAATCTGGTACTGGATTAGTAAAATCCAGTGGTGCCCGCAGGAGCCAATGAGGATCCCAAAGGAAAAGGCAATTGCAGCTAAAGTAGGTTCATAGTCAAACTGAGAGTCCCCAGCCCAGCAAATTCCTGGGGCTGCCTATAACAAAGTACTAGAAACCGAATATTGTCTGGCCATTCTGGATGCTGCTTCCAGATCAGGGTGTCTGCAGAATTGTTTTGGTCTGCAGGCTATGAGGGGGGAAACTGTGAAGGCTTGAGGGAGAATCAATTCCATGCCTCTCCCAGGGCTTCTGGTGGTTTGCTGGTAATCTTGGACATAGCTTGGCTTACAGAAACGCCACCCAGCTCTCTGCCTTCATTTTTGTGTTGCATTTGTTCTACCTGTGCTGTGTCTGCATCCAAATTTTCTCTTTGTATAAGGATAACAGCCATATTGGGTAGGGGCCAACCCTACTTCATTTTAGCTTAGATAATTACATCTGCAATGACCTCTTTTCCAAATAAGGATATATTCTCAGGTCCTGAGGGCTTCAACATATGAATATTGGGGTGGGGGCACAATTTAATTCGTAACAGAGATAATCCATAACATGGAGGGTCCGCTGACATGCACTCGAGATGGGAGAGGAGCACCCCAAGAATATTAAAGAACAATCTAGGCTGTGCACAGGGGCTCATGCTTGTAATCCTAGCACTCTGGGAGGCCAAGCCGGGTGCACTCAGGAGTTTGAGACCAGCCTGTGCAAGAGCGAGACCCTGTGTCTAAAAAGAATAGGTGGGCATGGTGATGGGTGCCTGTAGTCCCAGCTACTCTGGAGGCTGAGGCAGGAGGATAACTTGAGCCCGAGAGTTTAAGGTTGCTGTGAGCTGTAATGCCACAGCAGTCTATTGAGGGTGACAAAGTGAGACTCTACCTCAAAAGAAAAAAAAATAATAGAACAATCTGAAAGAAGCCAAGGTTCTTAAACACTCTCAGACTCAGTTTCCCTAGCTGTCACAGGGAAGGAGCATCCTTCACCGAATGTGCTTGTTGTAAGGATCAGACTGGATAATGCACCTTGCAAACCATGACATGCTATGCTAACATTCGTTTTCATGTCTTGTTATTTGAGTTAATGAGAAATGAATAAACTCATTTATACAGGACTATGCTAAACTCACACTATCTCATTCAGTTCTTACCATAAGCCCCTGTGGTAAATAGCTTCATTTTGTAGATAAGGAGATTACAGTTTAGGTAAGTCATTTGCCTGAAGCCACATGGCCCATATGTGGTAGAGCTAGAATTAAAACTTTGGCCTGTACAGTTTCAAAATGTGGGCCCTTATTTACTCCAAATATTTCCCAGGTTTTAGGGCTAAGTTCTAGGCAGCGGTGAGGCTGAAGAGGAGGCAGGAGAAAGACACATAGTCAGGGTAATGGGGAGGGGAGACGGAGACTCATGACTGGGCTCTGTGCTCACACTTGTAATCCTAGCTCCCTGTGGGGCCATTGGGTGGATTGCTTGAGTTTAGGAGTTCTACTAAAATAGAAAAACTAGCAGGGCGTGGTGGTGCACACCTGTAGTTCCAGCTACTCTGGAGGCTGAGCCCAGGAGTATGAGGTTGCTGTGAGCTATGACTCTAGGGCACTCTAGCCTGGGGCAACAGAGTGAGACTCTGTCTCAAAAAAATAAAAAAATAAAGTGAATAAACATAAACATGGTATTTGGAGGAGAAGGGGAGGAAGAAGAGAGAAGAATGACAAATGTGACCCAGTCCCTGCCTTGGAGGAGGCTGGGAGAGCAAATAACTGATGTGCATAACAGTGTTTGGGGGGCACAGTGGCCTTGGACAGCTAGAAGGAGCCTAGTGGCCTTGGAGGAAGGACTGGCCTGGACACAGGGTCTGGAAGACAGGGAAGCTGCAAGGGGAGAGAAGGTTGGACCTGATTTGGAATGTGCCAGGGTGTGGTCTCTTGTTTGGAATCCCAACTCTTTTTTGCTTACACGTTGTATGAGTTACTTAAATTCTTGAGAAGTTGGGTTTTTAAAGTGTAAAATGGAAATACTTATTTGTCTTAATAGCCAAATGCCTCTTCTTTCTCCCTATAGAATTGGGGGTGGGGGGAGGCAGGGTATCTATCCTCTTTCCTGTCCTGTGCATCACAGGGGGTGTGCCTGGCGCCAGCCATGGCTAGGTTCCTGCCCCAACCTCTTTCTGTTATTTCTCATTACTTCTCTACTTTCTCCAGAGGCAACTTCTCTTACAAGCCCAATGGGGGCTGGGGAAGCCCTCTGCCCAGAGGTTGAGCTGCTGGGAACCCACGTGAATCTGTGCATCTATTTCCTATCAAGGTCGCTCTGCCGAGTTGCTGCCAGGAGCCAGGTGTCCTGGCACCAGATCTGAGATGCGGCATCCTTTGCTGACTGCAAACATCAGCCCCTCTCCCTGAGGGGTCACCAAGGGACAGGGCCTGGGAAGAGCCCTCTCCCTATCCATGAACCTATCATCTCCGAGCATGGAAATCTGGGGACAAGGGTTGGGAGAGACTCCCCATCCTCGCTGAGGTCAGGGCCAAGGAGAGAACAGCACCTGCAGGCTGGGTGGAGCCATCCATCTCAGGGTGAGATTGGGAGCTCTGGAAAGACCTTTGTTCCAGTCTGTCCTAGTCTGGCTCACCAGGAAGCCTACCTCTCATGCCCCTCCAGAGTGCCTCTACCCTTACCTGCTCCCTTCCTCCAAGTTGTCAGTCTGTTCCACTTACATTTCAACAAAAATGTCTGCTGCTCTGCTGGGATTTTCCTGACCTCCTACCCACCAGGATTAACCACACCCTGCTATACTTTATTTATATCATCATAAAATTTAATTCAAGGTGACTTTAGTTGAGTCTTTTCTACACCAATACTTTTAAACTTGTATACATACAAATCAACTGGGGATCTTGGTAAAATATAGATTCAGATTCTGTAAATCAGGAATGGGGCCTGGGATTCTACATTTCTAACAAACTCCCAGGTTATGTTGAGACAGGTGGCCTATGGATGACACTCAGAGTGACCAACTCAAATTACTTTTGAGTTCCTTACAGGTAGGCGACAGGTTTTATTTATCTTTGTAAAACCAGCTTTTGGCACAGAGTCTGTCTGATTGTAAGTTGTTAATATACATTTGTTGAATTGGAATGGAGTGCGCTAAGGTTTCTGGGGTGTTCTTTTGTATGCAAACGTGATTTTTTTCCTTTCAGGTCATTTTGGCTTTAATAACCTGGCCATCATTTAAAATATGAAAAAAAGAGTCCAACTTTTTCCCTTTCTGGGGTCTGCAACGGTGATTGCCTCACACAAGCATGATCAAGGGCCATGAGGAGACTGGATTCCAGAGGGCATCTCTGGTAAGAAGCCTTCTGTGCTCACAGATAGGAGAGTTTGGCTACACAGCTTACAGATCCAGAGAGCGGCTCTGAGGGGTAGCAGGTGGCAGGAAAGTCATGAAATTTAAGAGCCCTAGGAGGATGAGGCGCAGGTGCTGGGTCATGAGCACCTTAAAACATTTCTTTTTTTTGAGACAGAGTCTCACTATGTCACCCTGGGTAGATTGCCATGGTATCACAGCCCATAGCAACTTCCAACTCTTGAGCTTAAGCAATTCTCTTGCCTCAGCCTCCCAAGTAGCTGGGACTACAGGTGCCTGCCCCAATGCCCAGCTATTTTTGTTGTTGTTGTTGTTGTTGTAGCTGTCATTGTTGTTTAGCTGACCTGGGCCAGGTTCAAACCTGCCAGCTTGGGCTTATGTGGCTGGTGCCATAACCACTGTGCTACAGCACCATTAAAGCATTTCTTGCTGGTGATTTTGCATTAAGTATTTGTCATCCAGGAAAAACCAAGCCGATGTGCTGAGCAGATCTGTTGTCCCGTCATATTTCTTCACTGTGGAGACCTGATCTCTCTGCCCGTTAAAGTGAGACTGGGTAAACATGACCACATTTAAACCAGAGGTTCCAAAAAAATGATGCAGACTTTATTTTGTATTTTCCTGGATGGAGTTGAAGAACATTCTCCTTAGTGAAGTATCTCAAGAATGGAAAAGCAAGCACCCCATGCACTCAGTACTAATTTGAAGGTAGTAGCTGAATAACTATAGATCCACATGGGATAAAACAATTAAATTCAAGAAGGGAGGAGGGGAAAAAGAACTCCAGAGTTTCATTCAGTCTGTAGCTCTGTCTGCCGGACTGCCACAGGTGTTTCACAAATGCGTGCTTTGAGAAGTATTAGAACCATTGTAGCTAAGATGGCAGGAAGTGGGATGGGGGCAAGTGGCTCCTATGGGGCAGGATAAATTCTGAGCAGGACTAAGACCACAGCTTATAGATCCAGAAACTCAAGTCTACCATTCTGTGAAGGCTCTGAAGGGCTGACTGCTACTAACATAAACATAAACTAGAAGGCCAGTTTGTGCGTCAATATTAAAGGATATGTCTTTCCCACGCCTGTGTAGGAGAAGCCACCCACATGTACCCCTGCACACTTTGCTCTTCCCACATCAGGGCTACTAGTGACAGTGTTACTAGTACCTCCTGCTGGACACCGAGTCAGACCACAGATAACCGGTGTGCTTGTGGGGAAAATATGGCAGATAAAGGAAAAGCCGGACAAAGTGTCCCTTCTCCAAAAACACTTCAGTGATAATTACTTATTTTCTCACAAATAACGTTTTTCCATTGGGCAGCACTGGATAAAGTCAGATGAATTATTGCTTCTAAATATCTGTGTTTCTTTCTGCACTCCACGTCAGCCTCTCTCCTTCTACCTTCAAGATAACTGACTTTTTTTTTTTTTTTGAGACAATCTCAAGCCGTCACCCTGGGTAGAGTGCTGTGGTGTCATAGCTCACAGCAACCTCCAACTCTTGGGCTCAAGTGAGCCTCTTGCCTCAGTTTTCCTATTTTTAGTAGAGATCAGGTCTTGCTCTTGCTTAGGCTGGTCTTGAACTTGTGAGCTCAAGCAATCTACCCACCTCAGCCTCCCAGAGTACTAGGATTATAGGGGTGAGCCACTGTGCCCAGCAACTGACTTGTTTATAGCTTTTTTCAGTTGTGTTCTAGGCTTCAGGACACACTCCAGAGGGCATTTTAATGGTAGGTGTTTGTGTGGCTTGGAGCGTCTCCAAGTAAGACCCTTCTTTAGAGATGATTGTTTTCCTTTGATGCGGACTCTCCTCTTGTCCTATAGTTCTGGCCTCTGTTCCTGACAATACCACTGATGGGTTGGGCAGTGTGGGACAGGAGATGGAGATCCAGCTCGTGTTACCTTCTAAACCTATTGCATTAAAAAAAGGAAGAAAGAAGAAAGGAAGGAAGGGAGGAAGAAAGGGAGGGAGGGAAAGAGCAGAGAAGTGGAGAGGAGAAAGGGGAAGCGAGAGGAGGGGAGAGGAGAGGAGAAGAGAAAGAAGGAAAGAAAAGAAAGGAGAAAGAAAAAGAAAGATCTAGCCCATGGCCCTGCCTGAGCATTGCACTCACTTGGGGCTCTCCGGGCAGGAGGGCTCCACAAGCTGTAGGGACAACCCTGGCCCCCTCAGCATTTGCCTCCTGCTAAGCTGAGGTGCTTCTTGCATTTCCTGTTGACTGTTGGCTTGTGACAGAGCATATCACCTTATACTCTGTTACAGACTAACCCGCTAACCATGTGACATCCTGGGTCACTCTTGTCTGGGCATGAATTTCCCAGTCCCAACCCCATTCTTCTCACCAATAGCCATGATGGACGGGATATTCCCACTTATAAGAAGCAAATATTAGATGAGTGTGAAGAGCCCTTCCAAGGAACTAAGGGTTTATGATACCAACTAGGATGCTAAAAAGAAACCAGCAGCTGGTGGACATAATTGGGAAAGTGAAACCTGAGATCCGGCTGCTGAAGGAGAAATGTAACATGGTCAAAATGTGGATACAGATCCTGATTCCCAGGATGGAGATGAGAACAACTTTGGGGTGTCCATTCAGGAGGAGACAGTTTTCTTGCAAAACTAAGAACTGTTGAGAGTGAAGCTGCATCTTATCTGGACCAGGTTTCTAGATATTATATTATAAGAACCAAATTGGTTTTTTAAATATCTCAGTGTTCCCATACAGAGGACTGTTGTCGCACCATGACAGAGATTGATGAGAAAAATATATCAGCCTTTGGCTCATCCTATCAGAGCTGAGGAATTAAATATGTCACTCTACATAACATGATCCTGAAAAATACCGAGAAGATCAAACAGCCCCAGAGCAGCAATTTAGAGATACTGTATTGAGGCCAGGGCTAGGGCCAAAGGACTCTGTGAGTCTGGATCAAGACCAATATTGCTTTGGTTTGTTACATGACTATTGTGATGGGGAGACTGGCTGGAAATAGTAATCGTACCTCTCTGTTTTTAGTTAGTCTAATGAAACTCTCATCTAGTTCTGGGATATGTTTACCTATTTTTTTAGGCCTCAGGCACTCTTCTATTTCCTTCCCTAATAACCCACACCCACCCCATTCTAATTTCTGGAGAACTCTAGGTTTGTATATGCAGGATGTTGGCCCAAGAATGCTTGTGTTTTCTCTCTCCTTCTCTCTCCCGCCTGTGTCTCGGGCTTTGTGCTTTCTTCTTTTTGATGATTCATTGGTTAGAAGCAGAAGGAAGTGGAAGCAAAGTGCTAGGTGTTTTTTAGGAACTGGGGTGACATTGGGACCAGTTTCTCTCATCCTCAGGTCAGATTAGTATCTCTTGCTTCTTTGGGACATTGAATAATCCTCCCTGCTACAGTTTCCTGGTGATGACTTAAGGTTTCCCATCTACTTACATCCCATCTTGAACCTGATCATGACAAGGAACCCCTAAGGCCTTTAGCTTAATCCCTATCTCCTTCAGATGTTTTTATAACAGGGGTTTTCACAGACACTTGTGTGTGTGCATGTATACAACCATACAGACATGCACACATGCTCCTTCCTACTCTTTACCAACATACCACCTCCCTCCCACATATATTTCAGGAGGTGATAGTTAATTTTAAGTGTTTTTCAACCAGACAAAAGTCCTATACTTATCCTCCCTTCTGATGGTGAAGCAATGCTCTTGCCTCAGGTTTTCCCATTTTTAGTAGAAATAGGGTCTCGCTTTTGTTCAGGCTGGTCTCGAACTCATGTGCTCAAGCAATCCACCTGCCTCAGCCTCCCAGAGTGCTAGGATTATAGGCGTGAGCCACTGTGCCTAGCTGAGGACTTCTGATTTTCTTACTCACTGACTTATAATGTCCCCTGGGGCCTGGTTCAGGAGGTCTTCTATCCCAATCCCCACCCCTGAGAGAGAGAGTATAGCCTCTGGCTCCCTCTCCTCCCCTTCCTGGCTTCCATTCTCTTTGTGCCTTCTCTTTGTGTTCTTTATGAATTATCCATGTTATCTCTCAGCCTTCTCTGTCTCTCCTTTTTCCCTCCCCTATTGGTCCCTCTCTCAGCCTTCTCCCTCCCTCTCTCCTGCCGAGTGTCAGCCTCTCTTGGTAAATGTTGCAGGGCTCTGCTTTTATAAAGATGTTGCCCCTCACTACAGGGTGAATCTGTGAGTTGCTGAAGGCTGGGAGATGGTGTTGAAGTGTGGCCTAATGATTGGAGTGATGGTTTCTAGTCTAGTGTGGCAGTTTCCAAGCATAGGTGAAGGAAGGCCTATATTTGAATCACCCCAGGTGAGAGGGATATGATTCAAGATGCAGATTTCTGGGCCTCAACCCAGAGACTTTGTTCACTAGGGTCAAACTAGAACTTGAGGAGGGTGAGCCAGAGGATGCCCAAGTGTTCGAATGGGTACCAAGAAAGTTGTCTTGGCTCGGTGCCTGTAGCTCAGCAGCGAGGACGCCAACCGTATACACTAGAGCTGGCGGGTTCGAATCCAGCCTGGTCCTGCCAAAAAAGAATGACAACTACAACCAAAAAATAGCCAGGTATTGTGGCAGGCGCCTATAGTTCCAGCTGCTTGGGAGGCTGAGGCAAGAGAATTGCTTAAGCCCAAGAGTTTGAAGTTGCTGTGATCTATGATGCCATAGCATTCTACCAAGGGTAACATAGTGAGACTCTGTCTCAAAAAAAAAAAAAAAAAGATTTTCTTAGGCAGAGACCATGCCTGTAGGTCACAGAACATCAGTTCAACATTTGCTCCTTCCCCATCCTAGATAAGTGGTACCTCTGGCTCACTGGTGAGAACTCTTTGCTCCTGGTACCTTTGGACAAGCAAAATATTAAATTTCCATGAGGAAAAGGTGATAAGGAAAAACATATTGACAAAGGCTTTTTAGTGGTAACAAAAATGAAATAAGAAGTCATTGAAAAGATTATTCAGGCCCAGAAATTATAATTATGCCAAGTTACTCACACCCTTTCCTTCTGCATCTCTGTTTTAAAATTAAAGAGTTAAAGATAATGATTGGGCTCACACATCATAGACTCTCCATTGGTTAATAGGGAATAATTATCTCTCCTAATTTTACCCTAATTCTACAGTTGGGCTGAGCAATTTTCTTTATTCTTTATTTACATAGTTCTAGTCATTTGTTCAACTTATTTGGCACTTAGCACTTAGCATTAATGACCTGGCATTATTTGTATGTATCTGTTCTATCTTCATAACTAGATTATAAAGTATTTTGTGGTAAAGGCTATAAGATTATTTGATAGTTTATTCACTTACTCATCCATCAAACATTCACTGGGCACTCACTACCAGGTATGGAGCTAGATTCTAAAGAGAGAAAGGTAACAAGGCTTGGTCTCTGACTTTGACGATTTAGCAGTAAATAAACAGCTATGAAATGATGTAACAAGTGTAATAGTAGAGGGTCTATGTATAAGTTGCATAGAGAATTATCCTGCCCAGCTAGGAGAAGGAAGTGTTTGAGCTGAACCTTGAAGGAGAAAGGAGGAAGAAGAGTTTCCCAGAGAGAGAAGGGATAGGGAACAAAAAGATTAATGGGAGCTTCTGATAAGCCTGGAGACAATGGCACATGTTGGGAATGGACTGGAAATGAGACCAAGATGAGGCATGAGCAGCCTTGAAACTTACTCTGAAGGCATGGATTTTATCTGCAAGGCAATGGGATACCACTGAGGCATTTAAGTTAGCCAAAGTCATGATTAGCTCTCTATTCCCAAACCTCACCTGTCTGCAAGGTGGATAAGAATGGATGAGGACTGGAACTAAGTTGAGAAATGTTTCAGTAATATAGAGTGGATGATACCTGAACAAGGGCACTGGGTGGGGATAAAGTGGAAGGAAGTAACTAGAAAGTTAACTTGGTGTCTTTCTTAGTCTGTTTTGTGCTGCTATAAATAGAATAGCACAGACTGGATGATTTATAAAGAACAGAAGCTTATCTGGCTCACAGTTTCAGAGACTGGGACGTCCAAGAGCATGGTGCCACCATCTGGTGAGGGCCATCCCACAGTGGAAGTCACACACGGTGAGTGAGCACATCAGACAGAAATTCGGGCTGAATTCATGCCTTTTCTCAGGAATTCACCCCCACAATAACTAACTACTCTTATAATAATGGTATTAATCCATTTGTGAGAGCTGCCCAAATGGATTAAAGTGACTAAATCACCTCTTAAAGCTCGTACCTCTTAATACTACCACAATAGAAGTTAAACTTCAACATGAGTTTTGGAGGGAACTTTCAAACATTTAGGAAGGAAAATCCAGAGAGTTGTTGATTAATGGCTGTGAGGGTGAGTAAGAAATTAAGACCACAACTGTGAAGAGAGATTTGTCACTATAAAAAAAGGAATAGTCTATGACCCAGAAATTTCAGTTACAGCCATCTACCCTAAAGAAGAATATTTACTGAGCATTATTTATTAAATAGAAAAAAAATCAGATAGGCCAACATAATCATCCATAAGGAACTGGATAAAGAAAATGGCATTAAAAAGAATAAATATTTCTACATAACAAATGTTCTGTCTCTAACACATTATATGACTGAGTGAACAAAAAAAGCATGTTGTAGAATGGTATGTACAGTAAGTGTTGATGCCCTATGCCTTACCTCATTTGGGCATTTGCAGGAGTGAGCCCCTCTGCAAACAACTGTCTTTCCACCTCTTTACCCTAAAAATAGACTCATCAGCCATCAAGCCTCACCCATCTATAAAATGCTTCTTCTTACTCCTCCGTTTTTGGGGGTTTTTTTGGCCGGGACTGGGTTTGAACCTGCCACCTCTGGCATATGGGGCTAGCACCCTACCCTTTTGAGCCACAGGCACCGCCCTACTCCTCTGTTTTCTTTAAATAAATAATATTGAGTAGATTCAAAATAACACTCAGAGAATACATGTGAACCATATAGAGTTTTGATATAGTCAATACTCCTGTGTTCATACTAATTCTAGGACCAGAAGAATGTTGTCATTATTTTCAGGGCCCTGTGTGTCCCTCTCAAAGCTACCTCATCCTTCCCCTCTTGGAAATAACCATTTTCCTGAATTTTGTTTATAGCTTCACACATTTTTATGTTATTTTGTTTGTTTCTTTTTTTTTTTTTTTTAGAGACAGTCTCACTTTGTTGCCCTCGGTAGAGTGCTGTGGCGTTACAGCTCACAGCAACCTTCACTCCTGGGCTTAGGCGATTCTCTTGCCTTAGCCTCCTGAGTAGCTGGGACTACAGGAGCCGACCACAACACCTGGCTATGTTTGGGTTTAGAACCTGCCACCCTTGGTATATGGGGCCGGTGCCCTACTGACTGAGCCATAGGCACAGCCCTGTTATTTCATTTCATGTGGTTTTGAATTTTATATATGAAATCATACTGAATGTACAAATGGAAGACAAAAATATACTGAAATGGAAATACTTATTATTTGCAGATAATATGATTATATAAAATCACTTGAAAATTAGTAAGAACAGTATGACAATCCAACAAGATGATTAATATGAAGGCCAACACAAAATTTTAGTTTCTCATATCAATAATAATTATAAAATAAAATAGTAATTACATTCATAACAGCAACAAATGATAATTTACTAACAAATAATTCAAAATGGAAATCTGTAGGATCTTTCTGAGGAAATTTGAGACATTTTCTGTACTTGGTTAGTTGGCATGACCATTACTTTCTAACTAAATGCTTACTTCATGAGGGAAAATATTTGGTGACAAATCCACACTAAGTAACTAGCATACTGGGCTCTCTTTCTCACCAGGACTCACATTTTACTTAGTGCTTCTGAAAATTTAGGTGCCCCTGGTGGTATCTCACATTCAGGACACATTACCTGTATAAGCATGATCTGGAAGTGTTCATTGAAGTGTTTATTGCAAAACACCATTCCAAGAGATTTTGTCTTAGTACTTCTGGGTAGAATTTGTTCACCTTCTTTTAAGTTTGGTAAAACACTGTTGCAACCTAGAGCAAGCAATCTGAGATTGTGTCTTCTCAAAAGGGAGATTTTTTCTTTCTTTCTTTCTTTTTTTATTTTTATTTTTTGAGACAAAGTCTCCAGCTGTTGGAGTAGAGTGCTATAGTGTCATCATAGCTTACAGCAACCTCCAACTCTTGGGCTCAAGTGACCCTCTTGCGTAAGTTTTTTTTTTTTTCCCCTATATTTAGTAGAGATGGGGGTCTTGCTCTTGCTCAAGCTGGTCTTGAATTCCTGAACCCAAACAATACACATGCCTCAGCCTCCCAGAGTGCTAGGATTACAGGTGTGAGCCATCACGCCCAGCCCAAAAGAGAGATTCTTAGGAGTGAACATTTTTCCAACAGTCCTCAAATTATGGCAGAATAATTGAGCATTCACTATGTGGTTCTTAAGACTATTCATACATAGGGGAATACATTTGTACCTAGTGTTTGTACAACAGTTTTCATATATAGTGTTTGATATATATGAGTAATCTTAAGGGATGAACCTTGCATTGTTCTCTAGGCTTTGCCTGGGTTCTTCCTTATGTTTTGTGTATTTGGGAGGTGCTATGGTCAAAATATTTATGTCTCCCAAAATTCATGTTGAAACTCTAACTCCCAAAATTATGATATTAGGAGAGGGGGCCTTTGGGTAGGTGATCGGGTAATGATGGCAGTGTCCTCCTAAATGGGATTAGTGGCCTTATAATAGACGCCCCTTATAAAAGACGCCCTTGCACACCCCATGTGAAGGCATAGCAAGAAGCCACCATTTATGAGATATTGGGCCCTCACCGGACAAAAAGGAGAAGCTGTAGACCCTCAACTTGCTGACACCCTCTTCTTAGACTTCCCAGCCTCCAGAACCATGAGAAATAAATTTCTATTGTTTATAAGCCACGAGTTTATGATATTTCGTTATAGCATCCCAATGGACTAAGACAGAAGGGAAGTAAGGAAGGTAGCAACAGGGTCAAGTACAGTAAGAATAGAGAGAGGCAGGAGTGCCTCTAGCACAGTCTTTGAAAGGCAGATGCCCAGGCGTTGTGCTAGAGAATATGCTTATTTCATCATTTGTTAAAGGTTAGCTGGTTGTCAATGAACCAGAGCAGAAGACCAGAACGGAAATCCTGACACCCACCCTACCATAAGTTTGGGCTTCCTCCAAAACCATTTCCTTTCTGTATGTGGATGCAGTGGGCTGAACAGAGGATATAAGTAGTCTTCAGGAGTCTCCTTCCATGCTACAGAGCCTGGCTCTGGGTGAACAGCCATCCCTGAGCTTTTTGCCTCTGCCTGTGGTCAGCTCTACGTTTACCTCCATGGGAGGCTTGGAGGGTCATCTGTACCCAGGGCTGTCTCTCTTCTTTTATGGACTTTACCATGCACGGCTGGTCTCCAGGGCCTTGATATGCAATGCTCCTGTCCAGTACCCACCACGCCATCCCTGGAGCAAAGGAAGATGGGCATGGCTACGGCAAATGTACTATGTCGGGCTGATGAAGATACTCAGTGCCTGCATTTTAGTAGCCCACGAGTTGCATACCATTCCTAAACACTTCGTGCTTATCACCAAGCTGTATCATGAGAGGAACTTTGTATACCGCAAACCGTGGCAGCATCTCACTTTCTACATGACCTATTTCCTGAGTGGGTGTGTAGACATGGCGAGCCAGAACCTGCTACCCCAGAGGTGCGCTGCTCTGGAGCAAAGTGCTCAAGTCCTGGGCCTGTTTATCTCTGTGCCCCTGATGGTGTCTCACCTGCAGGACACAGAAGGAGTGGAGTTTTGGTCTCATGTGCTGCTCATCCAAACCATGTTCCTGCTGATGCTGGTAGTGGTTGCTGAGCTGTGGGCCCCCAACATGCTGCTCCTCTGGATGATGAAGGCCGTTTTGTACACCATCACAGGCTCCTGGCTGATACAGATAGGCTTTATGCTGTATAAACCCATCTCTGGCTATAAATGGATGGATGATGATGAAAATGACTTTGCGTTTATCACCACCTTCTTCTGCTGGCATGTGGTCTTCGGTGCCATTTTGATGATCTGGATCTATAGCTTCTCCTTTTTCTGGTATCGTTACCTTTTTGTTAATGCCTAAGACAGGACGTTCACCTAAATCAGTGGTTCTCCACCTGTGGGTCGCGACCCACAGGAACTATTAAAGGTCCTCAGCATTAAGAAGGTTGAGAGCCACTGCCCTAAATGGTTCCTTATTGTCTGAACAGTATAGGACGTCTGGATGAGAAGTTGTGGGAGGTGGAGCTGTTGGAGAAAATTATAAGGCATACTTCCTTCAGAGGTGGCCAAGGCACTAGACTCTGCTGGGACAAGCATGCCCCTCCCGCTTCTGGCTTCTCTCAGTCTCATTTGCTGAGCAGTGTGCAGAAGAACAGTGAATGAAACAAGAGAGGAGTGCACCTGTGCCCTTCACTCTTGGCTTCTCACAAACTGCACTCCCTTTCCTCAACTCCAGCAATGGTGACCTGCTTGTGCTCGATCTCTCTGCCTCCCTGTCCCCCCCCCACCTGCATTCAAATGTTAAAATAAATTTACTATATCCTATCTTTGGTCCTGTTTATAAATATCTCTCACCCACCACATAGGGTGATGACACTAACTGTTTTTTTATATAATAATTTATCCATCATAATAAACCCCTCCTCATCCTTTCTTATTCTGGATCTCATCAATGTTCATACTAAATCTATACTGTAATTTTGAATATGCAGAACTCAGAGAACTGTTTTTGAGTCTTTTTCTTTGATTACTTTGTGATTTATTAAATAGAAAGTCATATCCTTAAAGGCAATTTCCTCTGTGGTGTCATTTATTTAGTGAGGAGAAGGAAAGTGAAGTTTATTAATTTGCCCACAAATGAGGAGGCTGTCATACTCCTGTCTCAAAGTACCAGTGTCCTGATTCTGAGCAGAAATACAGAACTTTTTCAGGGGATGGTTCTGATTAATCCCAACTTCAGCCAAGACAAGCGCGTGACCTCCACTCAAACAATTCCTTTGAGCCATCTCCTGGGGCACAAGAACAAAGGACACTGCCCTACCCAGCAGGGATGTAGGTTTAGTTCTCAAAAATGGTAAGGGGGTTTTGAAAGATGGAAAATATTTTTTAACCCTTTTTTTCAGGCCATTTTCTCTGTTAACATATTCCCCACTGTCAATTTTACCCTTCCAAATCTGTGGGAGGAGGAGTGTCATAGTCATCATGCTATTTTCTGTTGAATTGAGGTGATGTTTTAGATGAAAGCTACAGATTATCAGGTGAAAAGGGTATCTACAACTGTGCAGAGTAACACGGTGAAATGGACAGTCACCTTGCACACAATGTCCAGTAAGAAACATGGGAGATCTAAGGACGGAGCCATTAGTTATACTCTGTATGTAATCTGAGATACTGGCTTCTGCAAATTCAGAAATCTCATACAGAAATACTTCTACCAAATGAGGTTTAGGTTAACACACTCAGCAGCAAGACATCAACAGAAGAGGCAATAACCCAAGGAAATCCTCACTAAAGAGTTGTCTCTTTATCCTCTAGATAAGCCAAATAGCCCAAAGGAATTAGGGAAAATATCAATGTTTTCATTTTTTCTCTTCTTCTCAAACAGACACTTTAGATCATCTAAGGCTGGCCCCACCATGGGGGGCTACATCTCTTTACTTTGGTATATGGACTCAAGGTTTTACTTCAGATAATTTTAATGAGGTGTGAGTTGTTAGAGGTACGTCATAGGGTCCCTTCCACGTCTGTGCTTCCAAATGGGGTAGGGATCTGAAGGAAGCAAACCCATGCACAGTGCTTAGCACCTGACAACTCATTTGACATATTGTTTGACTGTTTTCTTTTACTCATGGATATATTACCATACTTACCTCAGGGTGCTAGGAAGGGTCTCTCATCAACCATCTCTTCCGGCCTGAACTTAAGCTTGCTTGTAAAGGGCTACCCTTATTAGGAGGAGGGCAAGAAACAATACCTTATTCCATTTTAGGGGGATTCTATGTACTTTTTGTGCTAGATAGAGGGCATTATTTACTTGCTAACTCACCTCAGATACAAAGGAGGGTCCATTGTCATGTTATATGGAGGAAAGGAGACTATGAGACTTTCAATGCCCTGCGAGATCATTGAGTCCACCATGTCCAGCTTTTCAGCCTCTGTGGGGTCTACAGAACAGAATACCCTGGGAAAAGGGCTCGTCTGTTTTCAGAGTTTCTTCAGTTCTGTCTCCCTGAATATAGAGGCTGTTACATTCTTCTTCTGACACATCTGAATTGGTTTCTAAGTGGTAAATTCACCTGGACCCACTCTGTTACAGTTTTCAAGAGAATAAAATCCAAGAACTTATTTATTCCATGTATTTTTCTTTTTGAATCCCCACAACTATTTTATCAGTAATATTCTTAAAAAGTGTTAAGAAAATAGCTTAAGGTAGACAAACAGTTAACTTTGTCACATAATACTATATAGATGGTTGTGACAGGGGCTTGGGGATTTGTAACAAATGTTGTCCCCCTTCTGCTTCTCCCCTCCTTTCCTCAGGATCTAAAGAATCTGCCAAGCTTCCTTCACTCCTGATTGAGACTAAAACATCCAGTTAGGACAGAAGGAGTTGGGCAGGGATTCTAGAGGGTCAACTTTCTGTTTTCTTTTTATTTTCTAGTTCCTAAGAGAACTAGAGGTACCCTTTAGTTTTGGTTCTACTCTTCCTTATTAATTTTCTCGTTCAGAAGTTAGGCTGGGAACCAGGTGTGGTGGCTCATGCCTGTAATCCCAGCACTCTGGGAGGCCGAGGCAGGTGGGCTGCCTGAGCTCACAGGTTCAAGACCAGACTGAGTGAGAGCAAGACCCTGCCTCTAAAAATAGCTGGGTGTTGTAGCGGGTGCCTGTAGTTCTAGCTACTTGGGAGGTACTGGCAAGAGGATTGCTTAAGACCAACAGCTTGAGGTTGCTGTGAGCTATGGCACTCTACCAATGGTGACAAAGCAAGACTCTGTCTCAAAAAAAAAAAAAGTTCAGCTGGGCTGTTGTCTGGATCTCAAGGACCTTCACCCTCAGGCTTTTGGGGCTGGCAAGCATTCTGAATTATTGTAGGGTGACGGAGTGCTTCCCAGTGTCATTTAGCAGAGGCTCAGCTGTGTCTCAGGGTTTGGGATGGCACAGAGTGTGGGATTTGAGCGTGTGACCAGCAGGCAGCTTCCCTGGAAGGCTTACACTGCATTGGAGGGATGATCAGGCAAAAACATTACTCTCCATTAGAGACTAACAGGTTTCTCTAGCATGGAAATAAAATATGGTTAGCATCGTTCACTTCCATGCTCCTTCTTGGTCCTAGGAATCAGCAGTGTCCTGGTCACCCACCTCTGGGTCCCATCCTCTTGTTTCTTCCCCACAGCCTTGGATATTTTTTTAAGCCTTGGCCTAGTCTCAAAGGTCCTTCAGATTGGGGAACCTCCTATAGTGCCCTGGGGGTTGGAGTGGTAGGGAATCTGCTTTTCTGCTATGCCCTTTCCAGTTGATATGGCAAAACTGTGTTTTCCACTTTACTCAGGCCTTCTCTTTTTGCTATTAAGAGCATATTTTGTACCTTTTAACCTAAAAATTGACTTTTTGTTTTCTGTTTTGCTATTATAACCTCACATCTCATCTTTGACAAAATAGAAGAAAAGTCATATATGAAGGTTGAAAATCAAAGCCCAAATATTAGTATTTCAGGATATTATCTCTACAAAGATGAAGGTTGAAGAGATACTAAAACCACCTGTTAGCTCTTAGACCTGTCCTGGTTTTGAGTACTTTTGAAGGCCTGATAAATACTGGTAAACTCGTTGCCTATAGAAGACTAATGCCTCCAAATATTATTACATCTCATAACATTTGTCTTCTAGGTAAAATGAAAAAATATTAGCAGGAGCCTATGAAGCCACAGAGAATCACAGCTAAGGCATGATGCAATGGTGGAAAGACGTGGCTACTCTTTAGATGGTGACGGCCTTTCTGTACTCCTCATGTCACAGTAGGTATGAGCACTCTGACAGCAATCCTAATCCTAATCACGCAAATGATTAGTAAGACCCAAATGAAAGGAAACCCAAATGAAGATGGGTTTGGAGAAAAACAAAATGTACAAATTACAATGGAGTTTTGGGAAGAAAAGTGTAATCTTCACTAACATCCACCAGAGGGCACCATCTTACAGGAGCCCTGAAAGAGTTCTTTCCATTCGGTATTGAACTACAGATTTAAAAGGCAAGATGGAGAGGGGAGCAGGAAAGTGTACCAGCATATACTGATCAGGGATCCAGTAAACATCATGTAGGCCTCTTTCCTGGTAAACTATATGTGTAGGTATGAATAAGCCCAGAATTCAGTCAATACAGAGATATGTGTGTATATTCCCAAAACCTTTTGGTCACTCTGTCTAAATTCACCATGAGTCTTGAAGGTAGTCTTTCCCACGAGAACACCAGAGGTGGCCATATAGCCCCTCTCCAGCTCTGGCAGTAAGGAATTGGACATCTGTCCTAGACTCAGCAATTAGAACTTTCACCTTGGAGAAGTGACTTAAAAACTCAGAAGCAATGGGAGACTATGCATGATGGTTCCTGTGACAAGAAATAATTGATACAGGTGGTGCTAGCAGTAGTGGCATGGCGGAGACAACCATAATTCCTGAGAAAATATGTTGTAGTTGAAAATTGACTTTGATTTCAATGTGAAGTGGTGCTAACCACCAAAAATAAAGTAAGAGTGGTTATCAGAATAGGCAGCTATGCGGGTCTGAATAGCAGAATGATTTGGATCTTTTGCAGTGGTCATTGACCCTGGGGTCCCTTGGAAAAAATGTGTGGAAAAAATCAGCTCAGTAAGATTCTACTGGAGAACATAAGCTCCATGATGGCGGGGATTTTTGACTATTTTATTCAATGATGCATCCCAAACATCTAGAGCTGTTTGTGTCACATAGGAGCTCTCAATAAATGTTTGTTGAGTAAATGAACTAATAAATAGGAACCCCAAAGGAGCCATGATGGTAGAGAATAAGGGATCAACTCTGAGTCAGACCTATCATCTCTTAAATAAAAAGAAAAGCATTTCGCCATTTAGGAAGAATCTTGTAGTATTATTTCAAGTATGTGAATATTCTTTTTTTTTTTTTGAGACAGAGTCTAACTCCATTGCCCTGTGTAGAGTGCTGTAGTGTCATAGCTCATAGCAACCTCAAACTCCTGGGCTTGACCAATCTTCTTGCCTCAACCTCCTAAGTAGCTGGGATTATAGGCATATGTCACTATGCCCAGCTAACATAGACACGGGGTCTTGCTCTTGCTCAGGGTGGTCTCAAACTCCTGATCTCAAGCAACTTGCCCACCTTGGCCTCCCAGAGTGCTAAGTGGCATGAGCCACTGTGCCCAGCCAAATATGTGAATATTCTTCCTAATCTCTGCTAAAGACTTGCTGTCATTTCCAGAGTTACTGTACCCTGGGGTAAAGGAAATGACCAGAGATTTGGGAAATCAATTGCCTGCTGGATGCCATCTAACAGGAGCCTTGTAAGTATCAGAGCTGAGATGTGAGCTAGGTCTAATTTAAAAACCAGTATTTTCCTGATGATAATAAGTATCTAGGCACTTATTATCTAGATAATAATAATTTTTTTTTTTTTTGAGATGGAGCCTCAAGCTATCTCCCTGGGTAGAGTGCCATGGCATCACAGCTCATAGCAACCTCCAACTCCTGGGCTCAAGTGAGTCTCCTGCCTCCACCTCCCAAGTAGCTGGGACCACAGGCGGCCGCCACAACGCCCAGCCATTTTTTTTGGTTGCAGCCATCATTGTTGTTTGGCGGGCCCGGGCTGGGGATTCGAACCCACCACCTTAGGTGTACATGGCTGGTGCCTTAGCCGATTGAGCCACAGGCGCCGAGCCACTAGATAATAATTATCTAGCAGACATCTAAACTTCACTTCAGCTCTTCTAAATCAGAAATGCCAGGGAAGGGTATTGGTAATTTATTTATTTATTTATTTTTTAAGCAAGAACTCCAGGTGATTCTTAATAACACACAAGTTTGGGAGACATCTGGTACCTTTTGGGAACTAGAAGGTCATAAAAGGGTCAAGAAACCAACCAGTATGTACTTCCACCCTCCAGCCAGTGATAATGACTTTTCTTCCTTACCATTCTTAGAGTGATTCTCTTTTGGTTGTTAATGGCTCCAACAGGCAGGCTTTTCCAGCTCTGGGGAAAAGGATGGGGTAGTAATTAGTACTAGAGAGTAGCTCACAGCTTAACTGAAGATGGTCTGAAAGCATCCTGGCTGATGGAGGGTGGGTATATATCACTACCGTATATGCCATTATTTTAGGGAGAGACCGCAACTCTATTTCTTTTCTTTTTTTTTTTTAGAGACTGAGTTTCACTTTGTAGCCCTGGGTAGAGTGCCATGGCATCACAGCTCACTGCAACCTCTGACTCTTGGGTCTAGGTGACTCTCTTGCCTCAGCCCCCAGAGCAGCTAGCTGGGACTACAAGTGCCCACCACAATGCCCAGCCATTTCTTGTTGTAGTTTGGCTGGGGTCAGGTTCAAACCCACAACCCTCTGTATGTGGGACTGGCGCCCTATGCACTGAGCCACGGGCACCGCCTGCAACTGTATTTCTTTTGCTCAGGCTGTGATAGTCCTTTTTCAAAAAGAGGTAATAACCCTAGAAATAATTTAAGGTTATTGAACTATCCAGAACTTCACCCTGAACTCTCATATGTTACACTAACTAATGAATGTGGTATTTTGATAATAGATTGAAGAAATATGGTAAGCTACAAATTCATCTTGAAATACATAAAACATCAAGAAGTAAAGAGTCCTTCCCTTACTAAAATCACTTTAAAATACAGCGTTTAGTTTTTACATATGCTAGAGAACGTATAACACTTTTTCACATGTATTTTTCAATGTATTTTATTGGCAGTCTCAAAGTTCTTGTTCTTTCCGTGGGACATTGTATAAGCTTCCCAACAATCCCAGGACTTTCAAGTTCTTTAAATCCTCTCTTGGGTGTTGCATCAAAGAACTCTTTTCTTAGTCATTCTTAGCTAAGTGATTACAGTTTTTAGGGCTATTGGTCTTTCAACTTAATAGTCACTTCCTATCAGAAATGGCAAAAGAAATAAAGAACTGTTTAATGAAAAGATCAAGTGCTTGACAGTCCTTCAGAGAAAAGCAATTTGGGCCTTTTGAAGGTTGATGTTTCAAGTGGACACAATATCCAGGAGATACTGCTTATTATAAGTACATCAAATGTGATCATTTATAAGACATTTGGGGCCTGAGTTTAACCAGTCAGAAGTCATTGCCAAATTTCTGCCAAACTCCACTTTTTTGAACTCAGGTGAGAGAGGATGAAGCAATGAAGAAATCCTGGAAATTTGTGTATCATTGCGCAAAAAATATTATGGACTAAAGGTATAAGTATAGGAGGTCTGGTATCTTCACAGGAATCCAGCAGGTTAGATATAAACTTAGCTTTGGATTGAGGCCTATGCCAAACATAGCATAGGTAGGCCATTGCCTGTTAGAATCTGGAATCTGTTAGAGGCAGTGTCATTATGTGGTCACAGGGGTAGGGCTGTGTTGACTGGGGGCTAATTCTACTCCTAACTAATCCTGTGACAGGAAGAGTATGGCAACATGAGCAATGCTGGTGAGTCTGGGAGAGATGCCTTCAAGACTTTGAGTCCCTTGAATCGGGCAAACCACCCACCTTCCCACTCTTGAATAGGTCTGAGTCAGGCAGGAGCACCACGTGGGACTTTCTTTCCTGTTATTTGTGCCCTTTGTTTTCCATCTCTCTTTCTTCCCCTTCTTCCTGCCTTCTGCCACAAGATCTTTAAGAATAGGACAGGACATTATTGATAAGACAACCAAGGCAAGAGGGAGGAAGTAAAATGTAGATCAGGCCATCATATGCCTTACCTCCTCCAGGGAAGGGGAGGGTATGGGATTTGAGATTATCCAGTGACTTCTCTTGTTGCCAGTATTTTTTTATGGTGTGGAGTGAGTGCTGAAAGTCTCCCCAGATTACTAGGAAGTTTGAGGGTAGAACAGGTAAGAGTGGACAAACAGGAATGGAGAATGGGTAGGATGGGGAAGGGAGGAAGAGTAGAACCTTGTTTCTACACTTCATTAGGACTGTTGTATCGATGGAAGTCCTATCACAGGCAAGCTGCTAGCCACAGCCACCAACAGTGCGTGTAGCTATGGGAAACAATTACTTGGGAAATTTCTGTCAAACCCCACTGTTTTGAACTCAGATGGTCTCAGTAATATTCTCATTCAGCAAATCCATGTGAGACTCTATGAATGACAATCAAACAAACAAATGATTGAAGATCATCTCTTGAAAGGATAATTCATTCAACATTTACAGAACTTAGACATTGTGTAAACATGTTTACAGCCTAGAAAGATGTAAAACACAAAGTCCACCCTCTCACAAAGCTCAGTCTGGTGAGGAAGGCAGCCACATCAATGGATGAAAGCAATTGCACTTATTAATTGTAATAATAACACAAGAGGCATGTAGGTACATGGCGGTGCAGGGAGGTAGTGATAAATTGTACCATTGTGGCAGATTCTATGGTTACAGCCTGACAAGAACTTCCTCTTGCTGTCTGGTGGACCAGAGAGCGAGCAGTGACAGCAGCTCTGTTACCCAAAATAGTGTTTGACTGTGTTTCTCTTTCTGTTTCTGGTATATGAAGCCAATAACTACCTGGTATCATCAGAAGAAGTAATGGAGGTGATAGCTTAGTTTTCCTATGTTATAAGTGCACTTTAGTGATGATGAGTGGCACTTACTATGCTTATCAGATGCTTAACTAGACTGAGAGGTGGGTCTAGTGTTTACAGTGTTCAGACCAATTTTACAGTCTTTTGTTGTGAGCTTCAGGTATGATGGAGAAATGCTGGGTCATTGTTAAAACAATTCACTTATTATTCGCTAGTTGAATATAGTGCTCTAAAGAGCCTGGATAGTGAATTAAGGTAAATTTAAGGAGTTCCTAGTTCATGTGGGGTCTCTACCCTTGCCTTTATGTTATTCAACAGTTATTTCCTTGATTAACTTGGGCAGCACAATGATCAAACCTCAAAGAATAAATTAATACATTGCACGACCAAGTCAACATTCAAAAAAGCTCTTGTCAGGATGTGATGTTGGGCCCATACTAACAAATTAAAATTTGATGGAAATTCCTGCTTTTGGTTTCTGAAAAGTGACTGCCTAAATAAAGCAAGGTGGAGTAACAATGGGAACCCCTAAAGCTAAGCTCGTTTCAGGCCACACTGATAGAAGATGCCAGATAGGCAACGGTTCACTCATGCTCTGCCCTGGGGAGCAGGTGGGGCGCTGCAGCTGGGGGTGTCCCTCCAACCAGTGAGAGAGGAGCCAGGTGGAAAGGACGCTCTGTGAGGACTGGTGTCAAGAATCACTTAGGGACTAGCCCGA
This sequence comes from Galagoides demidoff, assembly GCA_963574575.1. Classification (NCBI taxonomy): domain Eukaryota; kingdom Metazoa; phylum Chordata; class Mammalia; order Primates; family Galagidae; genus Galagoides; species Galagoides demidoff. The sequence goes on from CAUYQV010124659.1 coordinate 41,954, forward strand.
GGGGTCAGAGGTAGGCACAAGGTTGTGCTGTCTTCATAGATACTGGAAGCACTGTCCCTTTTAAGAGGACTTAGGTGAATTCTATTAAGTGTCAGAGGGTGGAATTTCTACCATCAGAGAAAAGGTAAAGGAATTCACAGTACGTAAAAACTAATCATTTCGTCTCTTTATGAATGGAATGGGCAGCCCTGTGAAGCAGCAAGGTCCTCACAGCTGAGAGTGTTTAAGTAGAATGATATTAACAAAAAGAGGCCTAGAGAAGGGAGGAAATTGAGGTAGATAACCCTAAAGGCCGCCATAATGCTGAGCTTAGGCTGTGTGGAATGATCTAGTCAATGGCTTCATTTTCTCAGCCTGAATGCAATCCTGGTTCATGTTTCCTTTTTCTCTCCATGTAGAGATAATTGCTTCTACTAATCTTATAATTCTGCTAGAGGATGAAGTGTTTGCTGACTTTTTCAACACATTTCTTTCTCTTCCGGTAAGCATTCTCAGACTTAAATCCAATTAGTTCGTTAACAGCTGAGTAGAAAATCTCCCTGAGTTGAGTGTCTTTGTTTTTATTTCTTATTTTGATTTTTACTAAGTTTCTACTCAAATCAAAAACTTTTGAGCAAATAAATATGAACCAGAGCCACCTATAAATCTCTAGGAGCTTCCCACCGGTGATACAATAAAATCCTAAATCCCAGCCACTTCAGTTGCCTCTGCCTGTTCCATCCATCACGTCCTCTGATGATACCCAGGGCTTTAGTGATGGGAGGCTCTATCCTCACTGAGTACACGTGGGAGGTGCCTGTGGCTCAGTGAATAGGGTGCCAGCCCCATATACCAAGGGTGGCGGGTTCAAACTCACTCAGTACACCTGGCATTCCCCCCATCTCTGAACCTCTCCGTGTCCCCCCCCCGCCTGGAGTGCCTTTCTCATAGTTCCACTTACTAAAGTGTTAACCATTCTTCAAATCTCTACTTAAATTCTGTTCTCCTCAAGGAATTCTTAGATCCTGACAATTAGTCTCCTGACTGGAACTTCTCCCTGCCTCTGTGCCCCTTGGAACTTTGGACCTTTCTTGTGTTATATGCATGTGTGTATGTTCACGTGTGTGTCTGCCCCTGGTGGATCCTTAGATTATGAATTCCTACAGGACAAGGACCAAGGGTTATTTGTTCTAGTCTATTCCCTCCACCAGGTAGTTTAGCATGTAACAACTGTTGAATTGTTGACTGGATCAAAAACTATGTATTTCCTCAATTTATACAACTAAAATAAACATCAAACATCAAAATACTGACTAGATATAGTCTAGTCTTACACTACCATTAAACCTATATTACCTGCATAATTTTCGGTTATTTAAAACAAAGATTTCTTTGGTGACTTTTTTTTTTTTTTGAGGCCAGAGTTTCATTTGTTGCCTTCAGTAGAGTGCCATGGCATCATAGCTCACAGCAACCTCAAACTCTTGGACTAAAATGATCCTCTTCCCTCAGCCTCCCTAGTGGCTGGGACTACAGGTGCCCACCAAAACACCTGGAAATTTTTCAGAGATGGAGCTTTGCTCTTACTCAGGCTGGTCTTGAATTTCTGAACTCAGGTGATCCACCTACCTTGGCTCCCAGAGTGCTAGGTAATCCCAGGCATCTTTGGTGACATTTTAATGCTGATGCCATAAAAATTGTGGCTCCTCTCAATGCACACTCCTATGAATGTTACCTATGAAAAGGTGAAATTTCAGATAAGTGGGGAAAAAACACTCTATGCCATCCCACAGATAGTTACTGGGTATTACCTTGTGCCTCTGGGCTTTGTGCTGGAAACACACAACTAATGATGCTACCTTTGTCCTCAAGGAAGTCCCAGTCTAATGTGAGAGAGTGGCACATGTATTTAAGGTATGAGTGATAGGATAGAACTTTCTGGGAAGTAGGGGGGACAGTACACAGGAGGGAGAGGGCACTCCTACCTGGAAGAGTCAGGAAAGGTTTACATGAGCCAAGTCTTCAAAGTGGAGTAGGGATTTGACAATTAACTGGGAGATGAAGATGAGGAGAAAAGGATTGATAAAGAAGAAGGAGGAAAAAACTAGGGAGTAGCAAGAGAAGCAAAAGCCTGACAGGCAGAAGAAAGAAAGGAAATGCTCCAAGGAATACAATCCTGTGACCCTTTGGGGGAATCTGTGAGGCTGAAGGGAAAGCTGTGAGAGTCACACCAAGTAAGAGGTAAGCTTGGCTAAGCCAAGGCCTGGAGACCAGGCAGGCTGTGCTCAGGAGTTTAGACATCATTCTGGAGGTGACAAAGAGTCATTGAACGGTTCAAAGTAAAGAAGTAATGTTATAAGGCTTACATTTGAGGAAATTATTCTGCAGAGTTCTGGCCAATGGTTTGTGTGGCAGGTGACCTTGATGGACAAAGAAAAACCATTTAGGAGGTGGCTTCAGTAGTCTGGGTAGGAAGTGGAAAAGGTATAAAGGGAAAAGGAAAAAAGATGCAGCAAATGGGTGGTGCCTGTGGCTCAAAGGAGTAGGGTGCTGGCCCCATATGCTGGAGGGGGCGGGTTCAAACCCAGCCCCAGCCACAAAAAAAAAAAAAGATGTAGAAAATAGGAGAGATTTTTAACAAAACAAAACATAGGCCTGTGTCACTGTTTGACTGCTGGGGAGGTGGTGACAGGAAGAGATCAAGGGCAGCAGGTGCAGGTGGGTGGTGGAAGGTGGTGCCAGCCAACAGGACTCAAGCTGGGGGAGGAAGAGGTCACCCTGAGAGTGGGTATCCTGCATGCTCCTCACTCTTACTCTTGCCTTTCCACCATCTTAATGAAGGTTTCAGAAGAAATCTTAAGACATGGGAATCAGTGAATTCACCAACACAATTTTCACAGCTCTCAGTAATGTTCTGGAAACACAGAATGATGTGGGAAGGTGGGATTCCAGCCAAGAGGATGAGAACGTACTCATCACTTAGACAGCTGTGGACTATCAAGAGAAACAGCAGGATTTCCTGTCGAGCGCTCCTGTCAGTTTACAAATTTCTACCATTTAATTCCCATCTAATTCCCACAGTTGCCCCATGAGATAGGAGGTAGTCCCTTCTTACCAGTGAATTTCAGAACTCAATGACTTGCCTAAGATCACCCAGTGCATCCCAGTGAGGTGGTTCTGGGATCTGACCAGGTCTTCTGGCTCCAGGCCTAGTGTGTTCCCCACATCAGCCTCATCCTCTCTACAGGACAAATGTTAGGTAGGGAAACTGCTCCACACACCAGTCTGGTGTGGTTTCACAATCCACAGTCCTACATGTACTCGGTAAAGTCTGAGTGCGACAGGCAGGGCATGCTTTGTCACAAACGGAGCACGAGGCAGAGCAGGATCCCTACAGGCTGAATCTCCTTGATAGACTCATGTTTGAGTAACGCAGGAACCCCTATTACCTACCAGCCAGGGGCAGGACGTGAACGGCACTGAAGGAGGGGGACACAATGACTGAAATTTGGGGCTGTCTTCGGGAGATGGTCAGACTGATGCGATGGGCTGAGAGCTTAGCTTGGAGCTAGAGCTTCAGCCCCTCCAGTTTTCCATGAAAACTCCTGGGACAGACACCTTGAGGACATTTTGATGCTGAGATTGTTTAAACTTAGCTACCTATATACAGAGAAGTCCTTTCCCAGAAGCTTCAAAGCTCATTGCTTTGGTGACAATCCTCCTCCTTGACAAAAGAGGACGGCGGCCTAGAATTACCTACTGTGTTAGGCTCCCTTAAAGTTTTCATATGTTATTTGCACCCCTGATCCTCACACCTTCTGTCCTATTTTCTCCAGTTTAAGGGGTTAGGTGAATCCAACTATTTCCCATTAGGAAAAGGTTCTGCACCTTCGCTTTAACTCTCTAAGCCCATGGAGAAAATGAATAATGAAATACACAAAGTAAGTATGTTCCATTATCATGGGCCTTGGCCTTTGCACACCAGTAAGGTAACTCCCAGATCATGCCAGGAAGAGCCAAAAGATAAATGAATCTTGCAATTCAATCTATTTCTGGTGGTTTTATGCAGAGAAAGATGATATAATAGAATAAATTTAAGAACTAGTGTTCTTTGAAATAGGAAAAGAATGTAACCTCTCTTCTCCTGGGCTGTGATGGACTGTGCCTTACACATAAAGAGAAGCTCTGCCCTCCTTGGCTGTTTCCTAGCTTTCTTTTGCAGGTTTTTGGTCAAACGCCAATGTATACAGTTGAAAATTCGCAGTGGAGCTTGTGGCCAGAAATTCCTTCTGACACAGTGAGTAAAATTCTTGAATGGCCGAGGGTTTGGGGTGGAGGAAGAGGAAGCTGTATTTGAAATGGGAATTGGGAGAAGGAGAAAAGAGGAAGTCCAGAGAATGACTAGGGAAGAAACTGTAAAGCAGATGAATAGCATCAAGCCAGGTAGACATTTCTTTCTTTCTTTTTTCTTTTTTCTTTTTAATGTTTTTACCTCATGGGCAAACAATTACCAGTGAATTCTTTCCTTTATATTCCAATCCCTAGTAAGCAAATGGAATTCATTTGCTCTGGTGTCCACTGTGATTGTTGGCTAGTAGATGTTTGGAGTGCTGTCCTGAAAGGGACCTTGAGGGCACATCTATGCAAGAAAGAGTCTGGGAATCGATAGGCAATGTCTGCCATCGCTGGGGGATAGGAAGTAGCAGCCCATGGGCCACATAGTTATTATCAGATTGCATTATCAGGTACAGATAAAGGTAACATGTCACTCTGCAATTTCTTTCCTTTCTTTTTTTTTTTTTAGAAACAGAGTCTCGGCTCGGCACCTGTGGCTCAAGTGGCTAACGCGCCAGCCACATACACCTAAGGTGGCGGGTTCAAATCCAACCCAGGCCTACCAAACAAAAATGATGGCTGCAACCAAAAAATAGCCAGGCATTGTGGCAGGCGCCTGTGGTCCCAGCTACTTGGGAGGCTGAGGCAGGAGACTCACTTAAGCCCAGGAGTTGGAGGTTGCTGTGAGCTGTGATGCCATGGCACTCTAACCAGGGGGACAACTTGAGGCTCTGTCTCAAAACAAAAAAGAGAGAGAAAGAAACAGATTCTCATTTTATGGGGCTCTGTCTCAAAAAAAAAAAAAAAAAAAAGAAAGAGAAAGAAACAGATTCTCATCACAGCCCACAGCAGCCTCCAGCTCTTGGGCTTAGGCAATTCTCTTGCCTCAGCCTCCCAAGTAGCTGGGACTACAGGTGCCCGCCACGACACCCGGCTATTTTTTTGTTGCAGTTTGGCTGGGGCTGTGTTTGAAGTCACCAGCCTCAGTATATGGGGCCCAGCGCCCTACTCACTGAGCCACAGGTGCCGCCTACTCTGCGATTTCTAATGACAGCTCAATCATTCTCCTCCAGAGGCATGATTTTTTTTTTAAGCGATTCTCTTGCCTCAGCCTCCCAAATAGCTGGGACTACAGGCACCCACCACAATGCCTGGCTATTTTGTTGTTCTTGTTGTTGCCATTGTTGTTTTAGCATTGTCAGGGCCGGATTTGAACCCTGTCAGCCTTGGTGTATGTGGCCCACTGTACTACCCAGAGAGGCATGTTTTCCTTCCAATCTTCTTTTTTTGGTTAGTCTTTTTCCCTTTTTCCCCATCTGCTCCCTTTGTCTTCTTCCTTTACCCTCTTCCTGTTCTACTTTTCCACTATGTAGACTGTAGACCTACCAGTGGCTTCCCTATGTCCTACTAGTGTCATATGGGATCAGAAAGGTCACTCTCAGTCCTGCTCACAACAAGGTTTGAGTACTGGAGAGCTGGGAGGACACACCCTACTCTGACTCTTATATTTGGTTTTCTTAGGTTAATTGGGAAACTTGGCTAGGCGCCTGTGGCTCAATTGGCTAAGGCGCCAGCCACATACACCTAAGGTGGAGGGTTCAAATCCCCAACCCGGGCCCACTAAACAAAAAATGATGGCTAAAACCAAAAAATGGCCAGGCGTTGTGGCGGGTGCCTGTGGTCCCAGCTACTTGGGAGGCGGAGGCAGGAGACTCGCTTAAGCCCAGGAGTTGGTGGTTGCCATGAGCTGTGATACCATGGCACTCTACCCAGGGGGATAGCTTGAGGCTCTGTCTCAAAAAAAAAAAAATTGGGAAACTTAAAATTTTTTTCTTCCTTCTCTGGTGGCTTGATCTCTTAGGGCTCCATCTGGTAACTGAATGATTTTATATGTGAAACTTTGTGTGTTTTTGTACACACCATGCAATCGATATGGGTTAGGAGCTTATGAGAAATTATGAATGGGTTTAAAACAAGCAAGTTGAAGAGTGTTAGGACCTGTCACCACAAACCGAAATCTCTTCTGCTTCTCTTCTCTCAAGCAGAAAACTTACATTTTTTTTTTTTTAACAACTTCACCCAGGAATAAGGAAGAAGTTTTTTTTCTTTTTGAGACTCTGTCACCCTTGGTAGAGTGCTGTGACTTCATAGCTCATAGCAACCTCAAACTCTTGGGCTCAAGCAATGTTATTGCCTAAGCCTCCCAAGTAGCTGGGACTGTCGGTACCCCTGCCACAAAACCCAGCTATTTATTAGAGATGGGGTCTCCCTCTTGCTTAGGCTGGTATTGAACTCCTGAGTGATTCATCTGCCTCAGCCTTCCAAAATGCTAAGATTATATGTGTGAGCCACCATGTCTAAGAGGAAGAATTTTTGATGTGAGATCAAGCTTTTTATTTTCTACTAATCTATTCTTTTCTTCAGAAGTCTCAGACAAAGTTTTTGCTCCCCTTAAATACTATTTTTTTAGATACTGCTTTTAATGCACATACCTTTCTTGGCCAGATACTGCAATGTGAAATGATTTATTGCCTCTTAGTAAGCTGTATTTCCTAGCAACTCAGTTCTGTTTATCTTTTCTGTTTCTATTTTTTTACTTACTCTAGGTTGCCAAGTACAAAGGATTATTGACCTGGTTGGAGAAATACCGGTTACCTTTCTTCTGTAAAACGAACTTGTGTTTCCATTATATTCTCTGTCAGGAACTTATCAGTTTTATTAAATCTCCAGAAGGAGGTAAGCACTGGGTTGTATGCACATGTACACATGTGTGTAGAAAAGTGGAAGGCCACATTTTATAATGATCCTATGCCTGTCAATCTTATATAGAAAAGTAAAAATAGTGGCTACATTTGTAGATATATAGGTGGCATTAAGGACTAGTACATTAAAAAATAATTGAATACAGCATTGACATAAAGTTTGTGTGGAATTTACTATGTTAGGCTATATTAAATTACACATGAACTTTATGTCTACCATGTATATGGAAAAAATAAGGAAGTGACCACCTATGCCTAGGAAAAGGTGCAAGATCAGAAAAGACCTGAAGAAACCTAATTTCATATCTCAGTCCAGTCCTTGGGACAGAGACAGTTTACAACAATTAAAAAAAAAAACAAAACACCATGGCTCGGCACCTGTGGCTCAAATTGTCCCGTCCTGCGGGATGCGGTTATTCGTGGGGGTGAGGGGGACCGAGCCTGAAAAACAATGGGCGAGAAAGAGAGAACGAGACCAAGCAGATTCCTTGTCAAGGTCTGTTTAATGGCGGCGAAAAGCCGGATTTTAAAGCTTACAGGTGAACAGGGGGCGGAGGGAGTGGGGGGAGGAGTAAAGAGGAAGTATGTCCTTCGCTGATTGG
>CAUYQV010124661.1:0-14220 GCA_963574575.1 Galagoides demidoff
CGCCTGTGGTCCCAGCTACTTGGGAGACAGAGGCAGGAGACTCACTTGAGCCCAGGAGTTGGAGGTTGCTATGAGCTGTGATGCCATGGCACTCTACCCAGGGGGATAGCTTGAGGCTCTGTCTCAAAAAAAAAAAAAAAATACAAGCTCTTGCGGCTTGGTGCCCGTAGTTCAGTGGTTATGGCGCCAGCCACATACAACAGGGCTGGCGGGTTTGAGCCCAGCTGGGCCTGCTAAACAATAATACCTACAATTAATAAAAGTACAAGCTCTGAAAACAGACTCTGCCACAATCTAGTTGAATGCCACATATTACGTTAAATCTCTGAACTCCCAAGTACAAAATGGCTATATAAGGCTTACCTTAGAGGGGCAGTTGTATACATTTGGGAGAACATATGCCAAATATCTAGTACACAAAGCTAGGGCTCAGCCAACCCCTATTCCCAAACATCATGTACATGCAGAAGTATGTGGGCTGGGACCTGGAAGGGACCTCAACCAGTCAGCAGGAAGAGCTGGAGGTTTGTGTTCCCTGTATGATACAGTGACATGAGCTTTGCCCTTTTCTTAGGTATACAGAAACCCTGAAATTGGAACAGGGAAGGGTAACACTAACCTGGTCCGAGAGCACTGGGTCCTTTGAATAGACCCTATATCGGGCACTATGGACAACCACATTGTATGGGGACCTGTTAGCCAGGCTGGTCACCACAATGATGAGTTCCTCGTCAGCTCTGCTGAGCCAGCCTGGGAAGCAGCTTAGAAGAAACTTAGAAGAACCTAGACAGGCTCACCTAAGTTTTAGCAATAAGTTGCCTACCCACTTACTCATCTACCCATTCACTTACATATCCATTCCCAGTCCCTTGCTACTATTTCATTCCCTTTGTGATACTTAAAATTTCTATAGTCAACTTGTTCATTTATCTTTAGTCACTCACTGTCTGTTTTCTCCTCTCTAAAGTATTTTTGAAAGCTCATTCTTCTGACTCGTTTACTAAATACTATATCCCCAAAGAAATACCTGGCATAATAGTAGTTACTCAGAAAATGTGTTGAATGAATTACTAACTTCAAGAAATATTTTCTGAGGCCTATCAGGTACTGTGCTAATGCTTTTAAAAAAGGAGAAAGAGGGGCACAGTACCTGTGGCTCAAAGGAGAAGGGCACCAGCCCCATATGCTGGAGGTGGCAGGTTCAAACCCAGCCCTGGCCAAAAAAAAAAAAAAGGAGGAAGAGGGGGGAAAAATGGAAGAAAAGGCTGGCCATGGTGGCTTACACCTATAATCTCAGCATTTTGGGAGGCCTATGCGGGAGGATCACTTGAGGACAGGACTTTGAGGCCAGCCTGGGTAATATAACAAGACCCTGTCTCTACAAAAAATTTTTTTAAGTGAGGCAGGGCGCCAGCCCCATATTTCAGGGGTGGTGGGTTCAAGCCCAGCCCCAGTCAAAAGTGAAAAAAAAAATAACATGGCATGGTGGCATGGGCCCATAGTGCCAGATACTCAGGAGGCTGAGGGAGGAAGATTCACTTGAGCACAAGAGTTCAGTGCCACCATGAGCTGTGTCACACCGTTGCACCCCACCCTGGATAATAGAGTGAGACTCTATCTCTAAAAAAATAAGTAAATAAATAAAAGAAAAGGAAGAAAAAGGGAAGCTAACCTGAGAGATCTATTACTTGAGAGTAGGGAGAGGCAGAAAAGTACCAGGCATAATTCTGGGAATATTACATACATAATCTCATTTAATCTTATATTAGTTCTGCCAAGCAAATATTATCATTTTACTAGTAAGGAAACTGAGGTACTGAGGCATTTAAGTACTTTGCTGAAGTTATTTATAACAGAACTTAGATTTAAACGTAGGATTGGTGTCCTCTAGAGAAGCTGTGGAAAGATATAAGGCAGACAACATTCTGGATGCCATTGGAAAAGGATAGATGAAGGGGGTTGAAAGAGATCAGAGAAGAATCCCTTATAAGCGAAGGTAGGTGAGATGGACTTTGAAGGAAAGCTCAGATTCTCAAATGCACAGAGAGGAGCAAAGATGTCCCAGGAACAGAAGCAGTGAAAGCATAGTTAAAGAGCAGAGATCTCATGAGATCTGAATGCTGTGGGGGAGGGGGTAAAATGTAGCCCACTTTAACTCAAACATAACATCTTCATGGTTGAGGAAGATGAGGCTGGAAAGCATAGTGGTGTCAGCCCACGCAGAGTCAGTATGACAGGCTGCTGTTTGCTTCTTGGTACCTATTCTAACCTTCCTTAAGTAACAGAATCCCTTAATTTTAGCTGGCACATAGCTACACACCTTCCCGTGTAGCTGGATATGACACTGTCCCATCTTTCGTTCTGATGACAACCAGTGTGAGCCTATAAGCAAGACCAATCCCAGACAGTAAACAACACTATATCAGCCCTAAGCAGCTCACATAAGCACTATTAGGTGAGAGAGAGAAAAAAAAAATCTTGTTTAAACCAATGTATATTTGACTCTGGGTAACAGCAGCCTAAACCTGAATCCTAAATAATAAATCCATGAATGCCAGGTTAACTATTCAGGGGCTATAGGGAACCATGGAGGACTTTTTAAGTCCAAAGTAAAGTAGATGAGCCAGAGTTATTATCTCCTTTATTTTGATTCTATACCTATAATCATAAAGTTACATTTAGACTTCAGACTTGGAATTCTGAGGATATCAAAGGTGAGCTTCTTCCTACCAGAGCAGTAATCTGGGACCATGTGGGAAGGAGGGCTAGCAAGCAGGCACCTGGATCTCATCTAAGAATGACTGACCGGCTAGGCGCCTATGGCTCAAATGGCTAAGGCGCCAGCCACATACACCTAAGGTGGCAGGTTTGAATCCAGCCCAGGCCCACCAAACAACAATGACGGCTGCAACCAAAAATAGCCGGGCGTTGTGGCAGGCGCCTGTGGTCCCAGCAACTTGGAAGACTGAGGCAGGAGACTTGCTTGAGCCCAGGAGTTGGAGGTTGCTGTGAGCTGTGATGTCACGGCACTCTACCCAGGGGGATAGCTTGAGGCTGTCTCAAAAAAAAAAAAAAGAATGACTGACCATTGTTCTTCCATTTACCAGTTTCTTTGTTGCAGATAGCATTGTAATAAGCAAAGAAGGCTCTAAATTCCACAGGTCTGTAAGACAATACTTTAAATACATTTGGTAAAAATCCTGTCTGCAGGGAAGGAAAAAGACATCACTCAAAATGAAAACTCATAGAATAAAATTTAAACAGAAATTTTCTTTAATCCTTCAGTCACTGCGTTGTTAAAAAAAAATTTCAGAAAACATAGCCAAATAATAACTATTGAATGCTCTCCACAATGTCTGCTGAGTATCAGGTGCTATCTCAGAAAGATCATAGCCTTCCCTCACATACCTCACCTTTTAGGGTATCTTAAGTGTTACTTCTAAAGATGTATGTGGCGTTTTTTGTTAAGTCACCTTATGAAATTTAGAGTGAATGTTACAACTTAACCAAATGACACTTCTTAGAATGTAGGTTCTGGCTTGGCACCCAGAGCACAGTGGTTACAGTACTGGCCACATACACGGAGGCTGGTTGGTTCAAAATTGGCCCAGGCTAGGTAAACAGCAAAGACAACTGCAACAAAAAATAGCTGGGCTTTGTGGTGGATGCTTGTAGTTCCAGTAGTCCAGCTACTTGGGAGGCTAAGGTGAAAAATCACTTAAGCCCAAGAGTTGGAGGTTGCTGTGAGCTGTGACAACACAGCACTCTACCGAGGGTGACACAGTGAGACTGTCTCAAAGAAAAAAAAAAAGACTTTAGGTTCAACTTCTTTCCTACCTTTTCACAGAAAGGCTGTTGGTGTTCACTATTTCTAAGAATTACATTAGTAACAAACCTTGATATTAGTGAAGTACTTTATAAAGTTCTTTCATACTTCCATTCTCATTTATCCTTCTCTACAACTCTGTAAGATAGGTGTGACAGTTACTGTGCTCCTTGTTTTATAGATACAGAAACTGGGGCCAGAGGAATTGAGTGACTTGCTCAAGGTCATACCAAATGTATGGGATTTTGACAATGAATTTTCAATGTGTTTTCTAATGGGATGCTATAGCAGACAACTGGTGCTGTTGGACCCTAACCGGGGGTCCCTAGGGAGAGTTGCCCCAAAGATCACTCACGAGACCCGAGTCGATGCAACATGCAAGAGGTGAATTTATTGCTGATGCGTCAGGGTCCCTCAGCCTCTCAGGAAGAAGAACCCCGAACGCTGGTACAGGCTTCTTTTAAAGCTGAAAACTGCAACAGATGGGTGTGGGGGTCAGTTGTTTGAACAAGGGAAATTCCGATCAGGGGAAGGGCAGTTGAGCAAGGTGGGTAGGGTCACTGGTCTGTTAAGCAACGAAAATTCCAAGCAGGGGGTTGTGCAAGGGTTGGTTAAGCAAGGGAAATTCTGAGCAAGGAGTGGGGAAATTCTGAGCAGGGTCAAGGGGGGTCTCTTCAAGAGGATTTATTACTGTGTGCATGGCAAGAAATTGCAGAGTGATAACCCCCTTTTCCAATCCAGTTCAGATATTTTTATACCTGTCTATATGGGAGAGGGATTGATACACATAGGTTGATTAACTGTTGCTAGGGAGAACACAGTTGTTAGGGAGGATGAATGGATGGGGGGAAATTGATTGACTTGTAGATTAACCTGAGAGACAGCTATTTGTGACTTGAAAGATTTCAGCCAGCTCTGCTTACATTCTTGACCTTCATTCCTGAAATGTAATGAAGTAACAGAAAGGGAAAGGGGCTGGGCATGGCTGCTAAAGACCTTGTCTCTATTAAAAAAAGAAAGAAAGAAAAAATAGCCAGGTGTTGTGGTGGGCACCTGTAGTCCCAGCTACTCTGGAGGCTGAGGCGAGAGGATCACTTAAGCCCACGAGTTTGAGCTTGCGGTGAGCTATGATGCCATGGCACTCTACCAAGGACAACAAAGTAAGACTCTGTCTCCAATTAAAAAAAAAAAAAAGAAAGGAGAGAGGGAGTCAATTGTCCCTCATTAATCCTCTGATCAGTTTAGTCCTGTTTATGCAGATAGAGGAAATGCCTCTTTCAGTGGTTTCTTGATCTTGAACAGCGTTCAATTCAAAATATTCTTTATATCAGGGAGTTGGAGTGAAATTCCTTAGGTCCTTCATGAGGTTATTAGAAAATGGGTGTTTTTCTACATTGCTGGTGAGAGTATAATAAGTAAAACCACCTTGCTGGCAATTTGATGCTATCTAGTACATTTGTAAAATTCATATATATTCTGACCAGCAGTTTCACTTCTATGCTTCTGTGCTAGAGAAGTACTAACACATACATCCAGGAAATTATGCAAAGGCATTCATTGCATCATTTTTATAATGAAACATTTGAAACAACTATCATCTCCTGGAAGAAGAATGGCTAATAAAACTGTTGCTATTGTCAACACAAATTAAGCTATACTCTGTAAAATAATTTAATGAGGTTTATTTTGAGGCAAATTTGAGGACCCTGACCCAGAGCCACACCCAAGAAGCCTTGAGCAAGCGGATTTGTGATGGTGGGGTTACAGTTTGGTTTTATACATTTTAGGGAGACAAGAACTATGGGCGGAGTCATAAATCAATACATGGAGGGTATACATTGATTTGGCCTCAAAAGCTGAAACATCTCAATGGGGTGTCAGGATTGCACAGGTTATAGGTGGGTTTAAAGATTCTTTGGCTGACAATTGGCTTTAAGAGTTAGGCTCTGTCTAATAAATCAGGAGTCAGTGAAAAGGATTACTGAGTTGAGATAAGGGTCTCTTAATCCAAGTCAAACTACAGGACATATGCCCAGACTTGAGTGTGTTTTTGTGTATATGTCTCACATAGCCTTACACTTGTTAATGAGTCATACAGGACATCTCTAGAAGGAAAGGAGGGCATGATAAAGCATGTCTTATCTCTCCTTTTTCTGGGCTACCAATTCAATTTTAGGGATTCCCTTAGCCAAGAGGAGGTCCAGTCAGTCAGTTGCTGGGGGTGAGCCTTAAAATTTTATTTTGGGGGCAGTGCCTGTGGCTCAGTGAGCAGAGCACCAGACCCATATACCAAGGGTAGCAGGTTCAAACCCAGCCCCGGCCAAACTGCAACAAAAAAGTAGTAGTGTTGTAGTGGGTGCCTATAGTCCCAGCTACCTGGAAGGCTGAAGCAAGAGAATCAGCTAAGCCCAAGAGCTGGAGGTTTGGAGGTTGCTGTCAGCTGTGACGCCACAGCACTCTACCAAGGTCAACAAAATGAAACTCTGTCTCTAAAAAAAATTATTTTGGTTCACAAAATAAAATATATTATGTAGCATTTAAAAAGGAGGTAGATTTAAGAGTACTCCATGGTACCTGCCTGGGATAGTCTAGTTGCTCCCTATTTGCACTTAAAATTACCTGAGACTGGGCATGGTGGCTCATATCTATGATTCTAACACTTTAGGAGGCCAAGGCAGGTGGATTGCCTGAGCTCATAGGTTTAAGACCAGCCTGAGTAAGAGTGAGACCCTGCCTCTAAAAATTGTGGCAGATGCCTGTAGTCCCCACTAGTTGGGAGGCTGAAACAAGAAAATTGCTTGAGCCCAAGATTGAGGTTGCTGTGAGCTATGATGCCACAGCACTCTACTAAGGGTGACAAAGTAAGATCCTGTCTCAAAAAAAAAAAAAAATCACACGTATTTTTTTCTTTGCTATTTTTAAGTTTTGCACCAGGCTAACACCATCCATTTGGAGGGCATGGGGGATGGTGAACAGGAAGCCTAGAGATACATAGAATAGTGTATCCTTTCCCTAGGGCTGTATTTACAAAGCCTCACAAACTAGGTGGCTTAAAATAACATAAACGTGTGGTGTCATAGTTCTAGAGGATCAAGGTCAGAAATTGGGTGTTGGCAAGGCCATGCTCCTGCTGAATCATTCCAGCTTTTGGTTCCCCAGTTGTTCCTTGACTTTTGGCAGCACAACTACAATCCTTATCTTCACCTGGAATTCTGTGTCTTGACATCACCCTCCCTCTGTGCATACTTTTCTCTGTGTCCAAATTCCATGGTTTTTATAAAGACAGTCAGATTGGATTAGGACCCACCCTAACGACCCTTGATTGTCTGGGAAGACCCTTGTTCTAAATATAATCACATTCTGAGTAACTGGGGGTTGAGACTTTTAATATATTTTTGGAGAGAGGGACACAATTTAATACATAACAAATAGTTTATCTGAGTGGCACCCATAACTCAGAGGGTAGGGCACGAGCCACATGCACAGAGCCAGGCAGGTTCAAACCCGGACCAGGCCAGCTAAGCAATAATGACATCTGCAACAAAAAATATAGCTGGGTGTTGTGGCGGGCACCTGTAGTCCTAACTGTTTGGGAGGCTGAGGCAAGAGAATAGCTTAAGCCCAAGAGGTTGAGATTGCTGTGAGCTGTGATGCAACAACATTCTACCCAGGGTGACAGCTTGAGACTCTGTCCCAAAAAAAAAAAGTTTATCTGTGATATTGTGAAATATATCTTTGGTCTTCTTCCCATTTTCTAGCATATGATTCCTAAAATCCTTGGAATCTCCAAAGTAGTCTTTTTGTATGCTAATGTAGTCTTTTTGTATGCTAATGTTAACTGAAGCTTCAGCATAGGGTTCATCAGAAAAACAAAGACAGTATTACAAGATTCAGTATTTTAGCCCCATCCCCCAGCATCCAGGGATGGGAAAATTGAAGGTCAGGTTGATTCCCAACAGCCAATGGTTTAATCAATCATGCTTACATAATGAAGCCTCCATAGAAACCCAAGATCCCTGGGTTTAGAAAGCTTCTGGATGGTTGAATACATTGAGGATTGAGGTTACTGGAGGGAGGCGTACCCAGGGAGGGCACAGAAGCTCCACATGGGGTGTGTATCTTTTATAATATCTTTTGTAATTTGTTTCCATGTGTAGTGCCCGGAATTTCCCAGAGCCCCCTCCCAAGAACCAGTCCAAGACACACTCTCCGATATAAAAGCACGAGGTGAGCTTTATTCAAGCCCGGGCCTGGACTCTCCGGGTGGGCACACCCAGGAAGAGCCCCGAACCTGGGATGTGGAAGGTTTTTATAGGGTACAGAAAGCAAGAAGGATGAGGTTGGGTATGAGTACACCTTTAATTGGTGGTTAGGGGTTTCTATGGTACAGGTAGGATTTAGATTGGTACGGGCTGAGGGGTGGGGGATTGCCCAGTGACTGTGTAGTGGCCTGACTAGGTGGTACAGTCTGATTGGATAGCCGGGCTGCGTGTTTAAGGGGAATACCTGAATTTCAAGGAAACTGAAACTTATTGCCTAAAATGGCAGTTGTTGCCTAAGGTGGCAGCCGGGGACTTATTGTCTAAAATGGCAGTTGTTTGGCCCTTACACATGACTTCTGTGAGTTGCTCCAGAAATTTAAGCAAACCCAAACAGGAGGTCATGAGATCCTCTATTTAAAGCTGGTTGGTCAAGAAGTTCCAGAAACTTAGACTTGTGACTATTGTCTGAAGTCAGGGCTGTCCTGTTGGTTTTTTTTTTTTTTTTTTTTTTTTTATTTTGGGAGGGCTGTCCTGTTGGACTGAGCCCTTACTTATGGGATCTTATGCTCTCTCCAGGTAGACAGTGTCAGAGGACTCCCAGCTGGTGTCCACTGCTTGGCATACAGGGCGAAAACCCTCCCATTTGGTAACAAAAGTCTTCGTCATGTTGATGATTGTTGTGCCATGAAAGCAGGGAGAAAAATATGGTTTGAGAGTTTTTCCAAAGCAATATCACATATGGAAACACACACACAAAGGGCAATACCATACATTTTCAAGAGTTCAGATAGATATATGTATATAAACACAGATGGAAATACTTGTTTCTAAATACTTATCTAACTGATTAAATAGTTACTGCTGCTGGTACTAACATGCCATTTTGGATTTTACCCTTTAGCCTGGCTGGCAATATTCACATTTTTATGAGAAAATGTATTATTGGAGTAATTTTTTTTTGAGTGTTCAGCTATTTTTACTTAATTTAAAATTAATATAGGGGTACATGTGATAGGTTATATAGTTTGCTCTTATGAAGTCCAGGTTGTACTTGTAACCTTCACTCAGGAAGTGTGCAATATAAACATGCAATGTACCCGTTGGGTGGGAATTTATCCAAATCTTCCTTCCCCTTACTTGAATTTAACTGATTCTTTCATGTGAGCATATAGTTGTTAATCTACTTATTTGAATTAAGCACTGAGTACAGATAGTGCTTGTTTTTCCATTCTTGTGATACTTAGCTTAGAAGAATGTTCTCCAAATTCATCCTAGTTCTTACAAAAGATAAAAGATAAAATCTCCATCATTTATGGCTGAATAGTATTCCATGATATACATATACCACAGTTTATTATTCATATGTTGAAGGGCACCTAGATTGTTTCCAGTCTTTGCAATTGTGAATTGTGCTGCTATAACCATGCAAGTTCAAATGATCTTATGGTAAAATGACCTGTTTTCTATTGGGTAGATACCTAGTAATGTGATTGGAGGATCAAATGGTAGGTCTACTTTTAGTTCTTTGAGGACTCTCCCTACTCCTTTCCATAGAAGCTGTACCCACCAATAGTGTATGAGTTTTTGCTTCTGTCAGCACCAACACCAACATCTGTTGTTTTGGGACCTTGTGATGTGGGCCATTCTCACAGGGGTTAGGTGATATCTCCAAGTGGTTTAGATTTGCATTTCTCTGATGATTAAGGATAATGAGCATTTTTTCATGTGTTTTTTGGCCATTCCTCTGTCCTCATGAGAAAAGTTTCTGTTCATGTCTTTTGCCTAGTTTGTTTGTTTGTTTGTTTGTTTGTTTGTATGTTTCTGAGACAGGGCCTCAAGCTGTCGTCCTGGGTAGAGTACCCTGGCATCACAGCTCACAGCAACCTCCAACTCCTGGGCTCAAGCGAGTCTCCTGCCTCAGCCTCCCAAGTAGCTGGGACCACAGGCGCCCACTACAACACCTGGCTATTTTTTGGTTGCAGCCATCATTTTTGTTTGGCAGACTGGGCTGGATTCAAACCCACCACCTTAGGTATATGTGGCTAGCACCTTAGCCAGTTGAGCCACAGGCACCGAGCCTTTTGCCTAGTTTTTAATGGGGTTGATTGATCTTTTTTTGTTGATTTGCTTAAGTTCTTTTTTTTTTTTTTTTGAGATAGAGTCTCAAGCTGTCCCCCTGGGTAGAGTGCTGTGGCATCACAGCTCACAGCAACCTCCAACTCCTGGGCTCGAGCGAGTCTCCTGCCTCCGCCTCCCAAGTAGCTGGGACCACAGATGCCCACCACAACACGTAGCTATTTTTTTAGTTGCAGCTATCATTGTCATTTTGGCAGGCCTGGGCTGGATTCGAACCCACCACCTTAGGTATATGTGGCTGGCACCTTAGCCACTTGAGCCACAGGTGCCGAGCCGATATGCTTAAGTTCTTTGTAGATTCCGGTTATGAGTACTTTGTTGTATTCACAGGATGCAAATATCTTCTCTCATTCTGTAGTCTGTCTCTTTGCTTTGCTGATTGTGTCCTAAGCCATGCAAAAGTGTTTTAACTGGACCAGGTCCCATTTGTTAATTTTGTTGCTGTAATTGCCCACACAGTCTTATTCATAAATTCTTTCCCTAGACCCATACAATTAGAATTTTTCTCACACTTTCTTCTAGGTTTTTATAGTTTCATGTCTCAGATTTAAATATTTTAATTTTTGTAAGTGGTGAGAGTATGGGTCCAGTTTCAGTCCTCTACATATGGCTAACCACTTATCCCAGCACCACATTTATTGAATAGGGATTCCTTTCCCCAGTGCATGATCTTGTTTGGTTTATTGGAGGTGACTTTTTAAAAAATCATATAACACAGAACAATATTAGTGAAGAAAACAATAGAATCCTTCCCTATCCTTCTCCACCTACTAGTATCATTTCATTCCCATTTCCAGAGGGAAGCACTTACTTTGGATTATTCTGTTATAAAGAAGGGGGAGTCTCTCTATGTTCTCCAGGCTAAATTCAAACTCATGGGCTCAAGAGATCCTCCTGCCTCAGACTCCCAAGTAGGTGGGACTACCAGCATAGCACAGCCAGTTGAGAATCTATTTCTAATTCTTTTTTCTTTTTTTTTGAGACAGAGCCTCAAGCTGTCCCCCAGGTAGAGTGCTGTGGCATTACAGCTTACAGCAACCTCCAACTCCTGGGCTCAAGCGAATTTCCTGCCTCAGCCTCCTGAGTAGCTGGGACCACAGGCGCCCACCACAACGCCCGGCTATTTTTTGGTTGCAGCCATCATTGTTGCTTGGCGGGTCCGGGCTGGATTCGAACCCGCCACCTTAGGTGTATGTGGCTGGCACCTTAGCCAGTTGAGCTATAGGTGCCGAGCCTATTTCTAATTCTTAATAGTTTTCTACATTGGTCTAAATAACATGCTTAAGAAGGTAATAATGCATAGTACCTCCTAGGGCTTATTGAGAGGGTAAATGAGTTAATATATGTCAAGAACTTAGAACTATGTTTGACAAAATAATGCTTCATATAGGTTGGCTATTATTATATAATTATATTATTGTTTTTTGCCATTTATCAGTTTTAGACAGTACCTATGAACTTTGGTAGTGATAATGAGGATCCAGGGTTCTGATACCACTCCTCTCCCTTCTCTCATCCTCTCATAAGATATGCAGGTGCCCATAACAAAGAACCTGGCAGATTATTTATTGTTCCACTTTCTTCATGTCCTAAGTCCTAATTAGAAACAGGCACTGTAGCATTTTCAGGTGTTTGTATTACCATAGCACTTGCTTCTATGCTGTCATCTGTCTCTAACAGGTCAGTTATTTCATGTAAACTTAAAGACTAAGGCATCTTGAGATTTGTAAAATGATTTCATCTATAAAGGGGGATATTATTAGTCCTAGTGGTGGGGTTTTGCCTAGTACTCCAAAATGAAACATGCAAAATGTCAAACCCACGACTAATACAACAATAATAAACTCTGTGCTTTCTTTACTAAAGCACAGTACTATAACTATTAGAGAAGTAATGGGAAAAAAATTACTAGTATTGAGAGAGGATTCCCAGGAAGAGTGAGGTCCAGGAGAACAGAGGTCTTCTCAAGGAGGTCCCAAGGATACACCAGAGAGATACAGAGGTCTTCTCAAGGAGGCCCCAAGGATACACCTGCAGGTCTTCTCAAGGAGGCCCCCAAGGATACACCAGAGAGATACATCCTCTCTCTGGTGACTCATCTCTTAGAAATTTGTAGATTTAACTTCCTGGGACCTAGAAATTTCCACTTCTGTGAAATCCTGTAGTTCTGTGGGGGCTGGAACAGCATCTCCAGCTTGATTCAAACTGACCAATGAGAAAGGTACCTGTGGGTTGGAACTTGTTGAATGGAAATAAAAAGGGAAATACCAAGCCAGTTGAGAGTGTGGCCATTTTGAATTTTTCTATGCTGTTAGCTCCACCAGCTGAATAAAAGCCTTTTTCCTATTAAATACAGTGTTTAGGTGCTCTTTTTCTCCATTAGACCTCATATTCCTGCAAGATGTAGTGCAGTAAAGTTGTATTCCCTATCTTTGAATGGTTCTTCAAAAATTTTCTGAGAATTCACATCATCTTTGACAAGCTCTCAGTTTCTGCAGCAGAGGCTAACTCTATGTAACACGTAATAATATGTACCCTTAAAAAGGCAGATGTTTGTGAAATAGAATCAGACCTCAGGAATAACCTTGAGTAGTAGGATATAAATAACTCCCATATCACTACTATTCCACTAATGGAACATCAAGCATAATCTCATCAAAGTTGTGCTATTGATGCAGAGTTCCCCCAATCAAGGGCTGAACAGAGATACATACACACACATTCTCTAGGCCCAGGTGAACTCAGAAATCAGAACCTCATCTCTAGGCACAAACAAGTTGCCCTTTCCAGGCCACACTCTCTGGGCTCTAGCAAGGTCATGAACAAAGCAGCCTGAATGGTTTGGGGTGGTTCCACCTTGAGTAGGGAGCACACACCCTAATTCCTTCCCTGAGGCAAAAACTGCAAAGACCTAATAATCTTTCCACAAGGGAGGGATTACATTCATTCATTTGTTAATATACTCATTAACTTTGAAAAGTTCTGGCAAAAATGTAATATATACTCCTAGGCAACAGTGGGTAGGGTTATATATGTGGGAGACTTGCAACTTGGGTCTTCTCCTTTACCAGAAGCTCCAGTGTTGTTTTTTGTTTGTTTGAGACAAAGTTTGTTGCATTGGGTGGTAGAGTGCTGTGGTGTCATAACTCACAGCAACCTCAAACTCTTGGGCTCAAGTGATTCTCTTGCTTCAGCCTCCCTAGTAGCTGGGACTACAGGCACCTGCCACAACACCCAGCTATTCTCTAGAGACAGGGTCTCACACTTGCTCAGGCTCATCTCAAACACATGAGTTCAGGCAATCCACTCACCTTGGCCTTCCAGGGTTCTAGGATTACAGACATGAGCCACTGTGCCTAGCTTGCTCTGGTGCTTTTTCTATATTCCTGTCTAATAAAATCCTATTTTTTAATGCCCAGACCAAGAACCTACTGAAGAAAGAATTTCCAATAATAACATGGAAGCTGTTCACCAGAAAGACCAAGGCAAGATCGGAGGTTATCAACAGAAAAGAAGCCATACTCTGTGGATTTTTTTTTAAATATAGAGACAGAGTCTCACTTTATTGCCCTTGAGTTCCATGGCATCACACAGCTCACAGCAACCTCCAACTTCTGGGCTTAGGTGATTCTCTTGCTTCAGCCTCCCAAGTAGCTGGGATTGTTGCAGGCCCAAGGGAGAGAAAGAGCACCCAAACACCATAGTTATAAGAGGAAGGGCTTTATTCATCATCCGGTGTCGCCTTTCCCATCCGACAGAAAGGGCGGCACCGTGTGTGTTCGGTATGTGAAGGGAGAAGAGAGCTATAGTAGCTTTAGAAGGAGAATGAAAGAACACGCACACAGTTCAGACTTGGAGGTCGCACCTAGAAGGTAAAGAAAGACAAGAGACAAAGTGTAGTTCAAGAGAGTCAGCAAAGTTGGAGCCGACTTCCTTTATTGCTGGGGCAATATATAGGGGAGTGGAAGGGGCTACATGCAGGATCAGGGAGAGGCC
>CAUYQV010124664.1:0-30693 GCA_963574575.1 Galagoides demidoff
TGGAATACTATGCAGCCATAAAAAGATGGAGACTTCATATCTTTTATGTTTACCTGGATGGAACATATTCTTCTTAGTAAAGTATTTCAAGAATGGGAAAAAAAAGTATCCAATGTACTCAATACTACTATGAAATCAATATATAATTACCTAATACTCATAGGAATGGAAAAACATAACTATAGTCCAGAAAGTAGAAGGGAAGAGGAGAGAGAAGGGAGAGGAGAGGGGACGTGGGAGGGGGAGGGTATTGGGGGATCTCACCTAATGTGCATGATGCAATGGAACATTTCAAAACTATTAAGAAATGAGTATAATTGTTATGGGTCTGTTACTTAGTTCGATGTAAGCATTTCACATTGTATATCGAAGTAGTACCCTGAACCCCATAAATGCATCAACGTACAAAGTTGTGATTTAATAAAAAAAGACAATGAATTGGATTATTCACAATGAGTTGGATCTGAGTTTGCCAACTTCATATCACATTCTGCAACCTTTTATTTCTTCCAAGACAGATAGAAACATCCATCATTTAAGCTAGTGAAAAATAAAAATAAAACCCAAGACCCCAACCCACTGAAAACCTTCTTGACCAAGGGGTCCCCAGGGAAGCCTTAAAACTAAGCTCCTGGCCATGATGAGATGGGAGATCAGACACACCTGGTTAGACTCCTCCTCTTGTTAACTAGGGTTAAGCAGAAACCTGCCCTTTGGAAAGACTCACACTCCATGGCTGATTTCAACCAATCTCCTGACTGCCCCTCCGGTCGGGGTTCTGGCACAGTCGGCCAGCATTCCCTAGTAAGAGATCACTGACCATGGCATGGTTCTGACCGTCCACAGAGGCTGGGTGCAGAGGGAATTATATCCACTGCTTCAACTCCTGATAAGAGACCACCGACCATGGCATGGTTCTGACTGTCCACAGAGGCTGTGTACACAGGGAATTCATATCCACTGCTTCACCTCTTGATGTCAGAGGCCCCAAAACTCCAGTCGTGGATCATGCTCGTGCTGCCATTTTTTGGACATGTGACCATGGAGGGGCATGGAGTCCAGATGTGCGCGGTGTGTTTCTCCTTTCCTGAGTACTCACGACTCCTCCTAGAGCTCATTAAATACGTATACCTGCCACTGGCTCACCACAAATCCTCCCGCTGCAGGCCCCTTTTGGTAAACTGCTCTCCTTGGTGCTTGTTCTCAGCTTCTGCCCGAGGCTGTGCTTCCCAGCTGCCTGCAGGCTCCCACCCTTTATGAAAACTTCTTTCCAAATTTATGACCCTCACCATTCATCAGCTGGCATTAGGAAGGGGTCAGGCTTAACGGACTCCATTTCTCAGGTGGGTAAACTATGAATGGAGAAGAGCTGGCCACCATGGTGTAACGGGGCGATGTGCCACTCCCCGCAGCAGACCTAGTGTGCAGCACACTTTGAATGTAAATCTCAAGGTCTCCCTTTCCGGCATGCCTCTGTCTTTTGACTCTCCGTGTCAGGCTCTTCCTCGTCTCACACCGTACTCTGAGATCCTGATCCTGTCCAGAACTGCCTCCTGAGGGCACCCGGCCCCCAGCTCCTGTTGCTGCTGGGGCACCACAAACTGTCATGAAGATTCAGCACAACAGCAGCAAACAGACACTGTGTGAGTCTGCAGAACGGGGCCCAGAACACAGCGCTGCAGCCGGGGAAGGGCCTGGAGGGAGAAATCTATTTGAGAAGAGGTTGGTTCTCCTGGTTCCAAGATTTCATTGCTCCTTTAGGTAACAATCTTTTTCTTGAAAATTTAAGATTCCAAAGTATTCCTAAAAGTAACCGATTTGTCCAGGAGTTTACAGGGAGAGTTCAATATACAGCTGTGTAAGAGGTTCTTGGGAAGGACGCAGCCTCGCTGAGCAGACGGCAAACCTCACGTGAGGTTGGTCAAGCCCAGGGTGGGGGAAGCTGTTCCTCAGGGCCGCCCACCTATAATTCTTAGACCATTTACTTCAGTACTGTTGATAATGATAAACTGTCTGTCTCCAGGCTATTTCTCTCCAACTTTTTATTCAAAGGTTAGTGTTCTTAGGTGACCCTCCTCTTACTAAAAATGGCTTATTCCAAATTCTACCTGTCATTTTAAGAGAGAGTTGAGAAAAAGTATGTCTGAAATAACCCTTATTTTTCAAGGGCTGGTAAATCCTATTGATACCATTGGAGAAAAACGGCCACAGGGAGAGCATTGCTAGAAAGTGGCAATCGTGCAGTTTCTACTCTGTGTCCAGCTTCCGTTCACAGGGGCTTGGCCCACTTCTTTCGTGAGCTTATGTGATAAATGGCAGGAACGCAGAGTGCCCGGTCAACAGATGGCCGCTCATCCTTTGGTAAGCAGACTGAACTTTCAACTACTGGCCTACAGTGTAGGGAAATTAAGGGTCTGCTCTTTATATAAAGTACAAGTAAAAGCTATAATACCGACTGAAGGGTATCAGTACAGTAGCCCCCCTTATCTGAGGGGGTACACCTCAAGATGTCCCTTCAGGGGACACAGCCGGGTTCGTGTCGTCCACTAGCAAGTTTCACACGGTTTCCATCTTAACCCAGTGCTTGTTTTGCACTGTCACCATCGTTTTCACAGCGTGAGGCAAGGAAAAGAAACTAGTATGAACTTCTTTTTCCTTCTTCACAGCTGCACTGATAGAAAAGTTGTTCTCAGGAGACACCTTAGCGTCTCCAGCATGTGATATATTTTTTCCTCCCTTATTAAGTCAAGAACTTTTACCTTCCCACTAAAGGCAGCACTGTGTCCTGGCTGCTCTTCGGCATGTTCACGGTGCCGACACCACCACTCCCGTGTGCTGGGCAGTTGTTAAGCAATGTGAGGGTGAGGGGAACACAAGCAGCAACACCCACAGTCCACCCGACAACCCTGACGGCTACGGTCACGGTCCACCCGACAACCCTGACGGCTACGGTCACGGTCCACCCGACAACCCTGACGGCTACGGTCACGGTCCACCCGACAACCCTGACGGCTACTGTCACGGTCCACCCGACAACCCTGACGGCTACGGTCACGGTCCACCCGACAACCCTGACGGCTACGGTTACGGTCCACCCGACAACCCAGACGGCTATAGTCACGGTCCACCCGACAACCCCGACGGCTACAGCATAACTAATGGCCTAGCTGGCAGGAAGCATCACGTGTGAGTATGCTGGATAAAGGACGGATTCACCGCCTGGGTAGGACGGAGTGGGACAGTGCGAGATTTCATCCTGCTACTTGGAATGGTGTGCAATTTAAAACTTAGGGACTATCTATTTCTGGAATTTTCCATTTAATATTTTTGGATCATGGTTGACTATAGGTAACTAAAGCCACAGAAAGCAAAACTGTGGCTGGGGGGGGACTACTATACTTTAAATCTTGACTCATCTATGGAGACTCAAATACTCACTTAGCTTTAATGAAGTGGAGCTGAAAGAGAAGAAAGCAGCATCTCTGAAGCTGACCAGGGCCTTGCTGTGGGCAGTAGGAAGGGCCTATGATTCTGGCCCTCGGACCAGCGCTCTCTCCTGTCCTGGGGGTGGGGGCAGAGGCGGAACTGAGCCAACTGCATTCTTGGGTGTGTGCTGGGGCCTTGGTGACTGCACCAGGAGCTGCCCCAGGAGCCCCTGCGGAGGAGCATCTGATGTCACTTGGTGCTTGGGGGTAGGTAGGGGAGGGGGAACCAGCAGAGAACTTCTGGAAGGAACAGAAGGCTCAGTAGCCAGGAAAGCTGCTTCAGGACAGAGGAGTCTGAGCCGAGGAGCTCTGGTCTGCATTAAGGGGACACTGTGGCAGAGTGGTTGGGATGGTCTGCAGCCACGCTGTCTGTTGGGGTTTCAAACTAATTGTGTCCATTTCTGCAAGTTACCTAACTTCTCTGTGACTCAGTTTCCTCAGATGTAAAGTGAAGCAAATAACAGCACTAACCTCAGAGGGTTGTTACCTATTAAATGATTGACTCTGTCAGTAAACACCATATAAATGTTACAGTGCTTGCTATTCCTGCGGTCAGGCAGTAGGAATATTCAAACAGACGAGATCTGGCCGGGATGCTACATCCAGAGCTGAAATGCTTACCCGCCAGGCAGGAAAAGGTAACCAGAATGCAGCAGAAGCCACAGGCCCCAGGAGACAGCGCTGGCGTCCTTCCCTGAGCACACGGCGTCCTCTGCCCTACAGCTCAGGCAGCTCCGTCACACAGGTGGAGGCTGCCTGCCCTTATGTTTGCTTAGCCTTTTGTCAGCATTCTGGTGGCTTTTAATTAAGAAGCCAGCTGCAGGAGCTGCAGAGGTCCCAAGGAGCCAGAGAGGAGAGAGCCAGAGCCTGTGCTAGGGCAGAGGACTGTCCTCGGCATCCTCATTAGAGGAAGAGAGTCCCTGCCAGAAAAGGCCAGATGGTAACAAAAAGTCTGTCCTAACTTTCAAAACTTTACCCTCCTCACATAAAATCTGACCTAATTTACAAAGCAGTGCAATTCTAGCGGATTTCCCCCAGGCAATAGTATAGTTCACAGGGAAGGAACATTTGCTTCTGAATATCTCCTCCCGGAATCTCCCAGCTGCGGAGAATTCCACCTTCGCTCTGCTGATTGACCCTTCCACTTCCCCACTCCACTGTCCCTCCCCTCTTCTGTCTATGGCCCATCCAGGTCCCTGAGCTCCAGTGTCCAAAGGCAGACAAGTTTACAGGGTCAGAACAACAGATATCCCCTAGGCTGTTTTTTTTCCTTTTTAACCGTCAGAGAATTTTTACCTCTACTGGGAAAAAAGCTTCATTTCCAAACTAAATCCTGTTTGCTTGCACTGCCAAGACTGGAAATGGGCAAGAGGAGAGGAAGTACGTCCTGCTAAAGCGAGGGCAGAAAGCTACCTGGCCTGTTCATGAAGTCACAGTGGCCCAGGCCCGCGATGTTTATCCTCTTCATGAAAAGCACCATACTTGTGAGGTTGGCTTCCTGCATTTCTGCGGGCTTGAGTGGCTTCATGTCTTTGGAGGCAAATTCTTCAGTGTACAGACAGAAAACTTTCCCTAAAAGAAACCAAGAAAAATGGTTTTAATCTTTCTGTGTTGCCTTGGCAGGTGAACTTACACTTAGTTTCTGTGAGCTACCTGAAGGAGAGGAGCCGAGGATCTGCCTGCGTGTCTCTGCTTGGCTTTGGCTGATGGGCTGCATGACGAGTGAGTCTGCTCTGATTCTGGGGCTATACACCTTGAAATGGAAAGACAGCACTGTTAGCAGCAGGTAACGCAGGCCTCGGGGGCTGGGCGTTTGCAGCACAGGCAGTCCCAGGTTACGAACAAGGGAGGTTCTGTAGGGTTGTTCTTAAGTTGAATTTGCATGTAAGTTGGAACAGGTACACTTGCCTATTACCTGTAATAGTCTCTGTTCTTGAGTGCGACTTGTACATAAGTCAGATGTTTGTAACTCGGGGACTGCCTGCACTTTACTTCATGAACTGCTCTGCTATAGACTCATTTTCTTTATATTTATTATTGTTTCAGTTGCCTTGAGATAGAAACTATAAACACTTTGAAAAACAGATTTAAAGGTTGTCTTTTTCACTGCAGTTCCAATAACTATGGGAGCACTGTGCCACCTGCTGAAATTCTAGTGTCGGCCACTTCTCCGGCAAATGACAACAGGTCCTCACATGCCACATGCAGAAAAAGATTCTCACCTGGTAATGCTGTGTTCTCCTTATAGTTTTATGCAAATCAACCATGATCTCATTGGTCTTGCTTTTATACCATATACTGAGATGCCTGGTTTTAACAGCTAACACAGAAACTGCATACAGGATTAACAGTGATTTTTCTTATGGGTGATTTACAGGGAGGGATGAGTGACGGCCCTGGGTTCCCCGGATAGTAGACCAATTCAATCAAGTTCAACTCTAACTGGCTCCACAGAGACCTCCCTAACTGTTGAGATTGCTCTGTCAGAGCAGGGTAAGGTTGTTCAGGGGACTCACAGTCTCATGGAGGGACACAATTATTCATGTCTAATAATGGTAAATGGATTAATATTTGGAAAGTTCCTTTCAAATCTCAAATGCTATGATTTCTGAAGTCTCAGTATTTTTGAGAGTTTGAGATGCCTTGTTTTCATTTTCTCTAATTTTCTAATTTAAATGTAATGATAAAAATAATACATTTTAAAAAATTCAGGCTTGGTGCCTGTAGCTCAGGGGCTAAAGGCCCTAGCCACATACACTGGGGCTGACGAGTTCGAACCCGGCCAGGGCCTGCCACACAACAATGACAGCTACAACAAAAATATAGCTGGGTGTTGTGGTGGGTGCCTGTAGTCCCAGCTATTTAGGAGGCTGAGGCAAGAAAATCACTCAAGCCCAAGAGTTTGAGGTTGCTGTGAGCTGTGACTCTATGGTACTATACTGTGGGCAACATAGTGAGACTCTGTCTCAAAAAAAAAAAAAATTCAGGGTGAAAGTTATATGTCAATTAGAAGCCAAAATCTGCTAAAATTAAGGTCAATGTACATGAAGCTAATTTCTATTATCGTAAATCCCCTGGAGCAAATGCTATTACTTTGATAAAGGAGCTACAGAAAATAATATAATATCCATTAGATGTAGGATAGGGGAGATTAGGAGTCAAATGGTTTGTTTCGGTAGTACCTTAGGCCAAAGAAAAAAATACCACCAAAGAGAATCACCACCTTTATACCAACTTTAGTTGCTGAGTCTTTCCTCAAAACTTTCTTCTTTGGCACTGAAGTCAATTTAATTCATTTCCAGACTCCCGACATGCTAATGATGAGTGCCCCATGGTGGAGGCTTCTGTTACTGGCTGCACTAATTCTTCTTTGCATACATGACCAAATTCAAAGAATCCTCGGATCATACAGCCAACCCTCACTTTCTAGTCGGTAAAATGGTAGGAACCCAAGAAACTGGGTTAACGATTATCAGCAGTCTATTAATCTACTCAGTAATAATTACCTTTCTTCTTTCTACGCCCACATCGATAACAAACTTGACTGAGTTGCTCCAGATCAAAGCCTCTCCAGAGCTGGTAGTTAATGCCACTCTTCTTTGATAAACTTGGCATCTTTTTTCTGTCTCATCAATCGGCTTGAACAATGTACATTTCTCTTTCGGATACAAAGGAACCACCACCAGTTCTCCAAGATCTGGGTTTCCGTTAGCTCCTTCTTGGTAGACACTTTCATAGGCTTTTTCAATATCCTTGAGTAAAAAACAACATCATCTGTGAGAATAAAGTGCAGCACAAACAACTTCACTACTTTTAAAAAATGTCTGAATTAAAATAAAATTTTAGGTGATACAATCTAATGTATCCAGGGGAAGAAACGTCTGTGGTGTTGCCTGAGCACAGCTTTAAATAAGGAAAGATGTAACTAAATGAGAAAATGTTCTTTGGAAAAGTTAAACGAAATTTATAAACAATTTCACTGCTTTTAGTGCAAAATGGTTTTCTTCCTGTGAAATGCACTATCTTTGCCTTTATGCATTTATCCTGCTATTTTTCTAGTTTGATACAATTTCTCATATCCATTAGTAGTGACAGGTAAACAAAAATTATTCTCACATTAATGATGAGCCATCACTGCGGCTTAGTGGTGGCAGAACAGAGGACTATGCCTCACTAGATTTCCTATAGAAGTGCACGCACACACACTGAATAGGCAGGATCTCCACCTGGGTCATTCTAGACATTACTTTGGCCATTTACCATTTTCAAGTAGCAAAAATGCTATAAAGTAGTCAGGAAATAGTTACTGCTATTTAAATCTTTGCATGATTTGGGCATTTAGAAATAACCTTTTAAAATGTCTTACTGTCAAAGATATTAGGGGAAAAAAGCAAACTATTTTCCATAAAACGAAACACGAGTAATTGGTACAAAACACTCCAAAGGTAAGGCATTTTAGATGGTATTTTTCTATTTCTCAACTAGAAAAGTTCTTCCACAATCTCACATAAAATAGATGCCACTTAATGTGATATTTGCCCTTTTTTGTTTTTCTAAATCTAAAACTTCTAACTTCTTAAGGACCAAATGGAAGGTGCCCCATTTAATTTCATTACATTCATTAGACCTCATTAAAAAATCTTTGTAAAAACAGATGACTTCCCATGAGCGTCACAGTTTTTAGATTCAGTTCCATCTTCTGCCGCCCTGGCTCCTGTCTCCCTTTGTACAATGGCATTGAATTAAGTCAAGGGTTTTGCAGGATGGATTTGCCTGGAAAAAGAGAAAGGCATCCCAGGGCTCAGGACCAGGGGGGCTGGTCCCCGTGCTTCCTGCTCTGTGGGACATGCCCCCCGGGTTCCACGTCAGCAGCCGCATACTCACGCTTCCTTTGCTCACATTTCCCTTTTCTGCACATAGTCGGTTTACGTGGGGCAGATATTTTACCGAACAGCATTATTAACTGTTGGTCAAAATGAATGACAATTTGCCAACTGGCATCATCAGAACAAAACTATTTCTATCCTTTTATAATGTTGAGTATCTCATTTTACCTCCCGTATCACGTGAGGATAACTTAGACATTAAATGGAGAAGGGCGAGAACTTGAGCTGTGCTCTCCTGAACCGGCTCTCCTCCTGGACGACTCCAGCCTGGGGCTGCCCACAGGTGTCACTTAACTCGCAACCTTGGGAAAGGAGATGTGGTTGCCGTAGCCCACTCAAGAGCACTTTCCTATTAAAATAAACTTGCAAATTGCACTGAAATATTTACTCTTACTCTCTTAGAATACTTTTGAAAAGCAACTTATTTTCTTCTAACTGCTGAAACCTTTTACCTGTAGGTGGGTTTCTTTTAGTCTAGCTACTGTGTCTGCCTTGTAGGTTGATTCTCATGCTGAATTTTGTTCCAAATCGGGGGAGGGGGAAAGAAAAGAATTAAGAAAAACTTCTGAAGGAAAAAGAAATCACACCTGATAAAGGGCTTTGTGGCCATAATCTTCAGAATTTGGAAGAAAAAAAACTTCAACCATGCATCTGGGGTTTCACGTTTGTTCATATCCTTGATTCTTACTCACTTTACACAGTTCACTTCCTTACGTGGTCCCTCCTCTGACTACCTGCCCAACTGTGGAAAACAGCACCCCCCCAGCAGACAGCCCGCAGACAGCCCCCAAATGAGAGAAGACCCCCAACTACACAGAACACTTCCCAGGAAAACCTCCAACCTCATGACATCGTCTCTGTAACAGTTTATTATTGCACAAAAATCTGGCAAGATATTATTGTAAATCTCAACTGATGTTTTCTATTTATTTATTTCATTTTTTTTGTTTTCAGGTCAAAAGTTGCCTAAGTGATAAGGAAGGACACATTGTAAACACCCAGGGCGCTAAGTCTCAGTTAAGATGGGGTGGGGGGTGGGGGAGGTGGGGCCTGTGAATTACGGGATTAAGTCACAGCAGGTGCTGCTAAGCGAGTGCTTACAGGACAGGTGAAACACCCAGAGTGAGTGACTGCCACTGTGAGTTCACCAAGCGTTTGACAGCACTTCTGCCATTCAGCAGCGAGTCTCTCACAAAGCGACAATTAGTGCAGCTCTAGTCGTCTGCTTGGGTTTGTGTCCATGTCATGTTGAAGTGCTACGGTAGGTTTTAAAGTTTCATGCAGAAATCAAGGAAGCTTCAAATAGCATGGGGAAAAACGATCAATAGCTGTTAGCATGGCTTTCAGAACAAGATAAATCTTTCCAAAACCATAAAAGAGGACTGTCTTAACAATGGATCCTGATAAAAGCAGTAAAAAGGGAAGTGAGCCGTGTACTGTGCACTGAAGGAACAGCGTGCGTCTCTCTAGACTGTACGGGGTGTGAGAGGCACACCAGATGACACCTGTGGAGTCTGAGGCTGAACTGAGAGGAGAGAACTGATTGCCGGCTCAGGTCTGCTCAAGTTAGCACAGTGCCAGGGGGTGGCTGCTCCCCCCAGCACGGGCAGATCTGCTGCTGGGGCCTGAACAATGAGGAGCTTCCACAGAGAGGGCAAAGGGGCCCGGGTCACAGTAGCAGCACGGGCAGCACCTACCATTCCCGCAGGCTCGGAATCAAGAAATACCCCGGAGCTTTCCTGGCACCATCACTTTTAAGATTTTAAGACTCTGCAAGACTAATGGCTTCTTAATAGGCACCGTCTTTCCAGCCTGACTCCCGGGAGATGATCCACCTTTCTAAGTCCTGCAGGGTTTATGTCTGTGATGGACCTCAACACAGGACCTACCTAAAGTCTGATAGTTCAGAAGTCACTATGCCATTAATTATAGTTTATATTTAACTTACAAGAGTAAACACTCCAAGACCACCTCACCCCACCCCAATTCTGTTAAATCCATTCTGGAATGTTTGCTTACTCTGACTTGAAAGATTCCTACTTATTCCCCCAACCCCATCCAGAGGAAAGGTCTTGTTTTTCATCTAGCAATTCTGACTTTCAAATATTTTAGATTTCTAATTTTGCCATTCTCCCTTTCCTCAGGTTTGTCTCAGTTATACTGAGAATCTATAATTGTTTTCTTAAATCTTCTGTCTCCTTGATCATTTTATTACTTTCCTGAGGACTTTCTTGAATCTCTTGACTCAAGCAGGAGTAGGGGATGATGATAACCACTGTAACAGGTAGGATATTTACTATTCAAGAGAATCTATCACCTTCACATAGAAAATGATAAATACGCTGTGATTATACGTTTCAGATCTGAAATTACCTTAAGTAATTTAGAAATTGATAGAATTTCAGTTGTAAAAACACTGTCTGAAGTTCCCAAAGCTAGGAGTATCAGTGATCCTTTATGCTTCGCATATAAAGCAGAATACTTCTGAAAGTATCTCTAAAGCAGGTAGATACTTACGAAGAGGCTCTGATAAAAATCTGAGATACTTGTCTTGATTCAGCTGATAGCTCAGCCTACATCAAACGGTTTCCTTTTTCCTTTCTGTTTAATCCTAGAACCACTATATATTTGGGTCATGGCCTAAATACCAGTGATTTTACTTTTTGAGTGGAAAGATGGGAAGGGAAAAAAGGCTAAGCAATTAGTCCAAGAAGAAAAGTCTAATTCTGGAGGTGGCTGGAGGCTTTTAGATTTGGTCAACAGAGTAGTGAAAAAAGAAATAGGGTCAATGTAGCTGCAATTAAAAAACCCCCAGCAACCCAAACGACACTCGGGCCGCCTGAAAGCCAGAACACAATGGAAACAAGAACACAATTGTACACTTCCATTTATTCTTTTGAAGTGATATTTTCAGGGAATCTGAGTTAAGTTTTTTCTCATCGTCTTTTAAGAGAGGGAGCCGTAGTCTAGGGAGCTGGCCTGTGGGGTGCTGTAAACTGTATTTTTTGTTCACGCTCCACTGGCTACTGCAGGAACATTTGTGGGGCATTTTTGTTCCTGAACCCTGTACTCAGTGCGTAGGTTCTATCCGTGCTCACCAGCAGATGCACCTGGTCACAAGGGCGGTGGCCTGTGTCCAGCGCGTCACAGTGCGTCTGGGTGGAACCAGTTCTGCAGTGGGCGGCCACTGTCTGCCTGGGGCTGGCAGAAGGAAGCTGGCTCTGGACATCACCTGTGGAGCCTCCTCAGGACGCCTCCCTTGCTTTGTTTTCAGAACAGTATGTGATTTGAGGGACACTTCCCTGTTCTCCATTTGGCACAGCTTTTATTTAATGAGGTGGGATGGAACCAAATATTTAAACGCTTAATTAGCAAACTGAAACCTGTATGTTAGTTATTAGCTTCCCCAGTGAAATACCTTATTACTCTGTTAGTTTGAATTTTACTTACTTGTTCACAGGCCAGAAAGACTACAATGTCACCCTTCTCACCCGAGTGGTGAATTTCAAAGATAAGGCGTAAAATAGACTCAAAAGGATCCTTTTGAGCCCCACTAAGGTACACAACCTCCACGGGGTGTTTATTTTTCACTTCTATGAGAGGCACGGTTCCATAATAAGAACTGAGTTTGCTGATCAGATGAGGTGAGGAGTTAATTATAAGCTTCAGCTCTGGTCTTGCTAGTAAAACATCTTTAAGGAGTCCAAGTAACACATCAGTTGCAATGCTTCTTTCATGAATATCATCTAAGATGATGACCCCATAGCTACCCAGAAAAGGATTGGACATCATTTCTCTTTGCAACATATCATCAGTACAATACCTATAAAGAAGAAACGGTACAGTTAGAATAGTCTACGAAAAGCCATGCAAAGAACTTCCTAACAATAAAAAATGCCTTTTCTATATCTTTTTCTCTAAATCAGGGATTCTAAATTTTTACTGGGGCCAAAATTCCTTTAAAATGATAAAACCTTGGGACTGCAAACTTATATAGCCTCTTTGGAAAAGAGTATGGAGAATCCTCAAAAAACTCAAATTAGACCTCCCACTTGACCCCAGAGGCATCTACCCAGAAGGAAAAAATAATTTTATCGCAAGGAGATTTGCACTAGAATGTTTACTGCATCTCAATTTACAATCGCCAAGACAGGGACATGACCCAAATGCCCATCAACTCAGGAATGGATTAACAAGCTGTGGCACATGTACACCATGGAGTACTATTCAGCTATAAGAAAAGATGGAGACTTTACACCTTTTGAATTAACCTGGATGGAGTTGAAACACAGTCTTCATAGTAAAGTATCACAGGAATGGAAAAGCAAGTATCCAGGGTGCTCAATGCTCAATTTTATTACAAAGCCAGTAGTTGATCTAACACACACTCACATAGGAGAAATCTTAATTCTGTTCAAGTTTAGAGGAGGGGGAATGAGGGAGAGGATTGGTGTGCTCCCACTTAGAGGGCATCGTGTAGGGGTGTATGGCACACCTTTTGGGTGCAGGACACAACTCCAAGAGGGACTCTACCTAACACATTCAGAAATTATGACCTGGTTGTTTGTATCCTCCCAATAACCTGAAATTTAAAAAAAAAAGATAAGATCTATGAGTGTAAAACACACCCAGTTTGTGTGTGTTAGTAGACCCCTAGAGACCATCACTAAACCCTGGGTCAAAGTCTTCTGCCTAAATATTACAAATATTAACAAGAGCTGCATTTAACATTTGCTCTGAGCTATGTAAACAAAAAAGCAGTATCAGGGTGGCACCTATGGCTCAGTGAGTAGGGCACCAGCCCCATACACAGAGGGTGGTGGGTTCAACCCTCCCCTAGCTAAACTGCAACAAAAAAAAAAAAGAAAGAAAGAAAGAAAAGAAAAAAAGCAGTATCATAAAGCACCCTTGTTAGGTAAGCATTTTTTCCTCTCCCTTTCATTAATGAAAGAATTTTTGAATTTCAGCATAACTTTCCAAGGAAAGCATACAAGAGCGGCTCCCAGCCGCCAGCCCACCGCTAGGGCTGCTCCTCTTGGCAGTGCGTCCTGGAGATGATACCACTAAGCTGTTAGCTCCCGCAAAACTAAAGTACCTAAAAAGTGACCGCTGATTTAGGGCAGCAAGCGAATTAGCTAGAAGGGGTTATGCAGTAGTTCTTGGGATCATATTTTTTCTAAAAACCCAACTAATTTTTAGTCATCCAGTTTCACATAACTATCTTTCTGACACTATCTACATATTTAGCTATATTATTGCTTAAAGAAACCAATCCAGTGTATTTTCTATCCAATTAAGGTATTTACTTTTATTTATGTGTGTCCATGGCAGTTCTGAGACAGCTGTGCTTAGGAAGACCTGCTTTGCAGGTTGGCCTTTGGATGGCATTTGGGAAGAACTTAGATTTGGGGAGGGTTCTCACCAGGCCCAGAATAAAGAGTGGCTCACGGTGGCTGAACTCTTTGTACAAGCAACGTGGTTTCTGTTGAACACGTTTTCTTTCTGTGAGTTTGGAATTTTGGAACGCACTCGCCAGAGGGTGCCTACGTGACCAGCCCCAGTAAGTCCTGAGCACTGAGTGTCTGGCGAGTTTCCCTGGCAGCACGGCATTTTATGTTATCACAACTCATGAGGGAATTCAGTGCACCCTGGGCAACTCCACTGCACAAGGACGCCTGGGAACTTCCCATCCCCCATTTCCCTTTTCTGATTTTGCTTTGTGTCCTTTCACTGTGATAAATCCTAGTTGTAAGTAAACTATGTTGAACCCCATGAATCCTCCTAGCAAATTATTGAACCTAAGGATTGTCTTGGTTCCTGAATTAACCCCTTCAGCAGTCCTCAATTAAAGGAAGGAAACATCTATTAAGCTCCTAGTGTGTACCAGACATCGTGCTGTGCTTACATTCTCTTATTTAACCTTCAGAATAAATCTTCCAGGTAGACATCACTGTCCTCTTACTATTACTCAGTTACAAATGAAAAAACTGAGGTTCAGAAAAATTAAGCACCCTGCCCCAGGTTGAAAGCCCAAGTTAAGAATGAAACCTGCTGTCTGAAGTCCCTGTTGAGTTACAAAGATTGCCTCCTTGGCCTCGTGGTTTTGGTGACACAGTCCAGGTTCTTCCTCTCTTCACCTCTGTGAGATCCAAGTCTGTGCTCTATGCCTTTCTTTCCATACATGTTCCCATCCTGTTTTTTACCAAATGAGCAGTGATAAATTGTTCATCATTCCTTTTCTCAAACTTAAAAAATATCTTGAATGCTGTACTATTACACTTTGATGCAAACAGACGCATTGAAATCCAGCCTTCAGATCACTGTTTGCTGAGGTTAATTAGTATGTTATCATGATATAAATTATATTGCCTCTCTTCTCAGAGCAAATTATCTTAATCTATGCCACTTCCTTAATGTTAAAAATTAAAATCTCCGTTCTCTTTTCAGCAAAACTCATCTGAGTACCAATCACATAGGAAACTCCCCATACGGCGGGCGGAGGTGTACGTGTTATGTAAATGTATCCCAGCTTAATTAAAAAGAGAGAAGATGGTGACTCAGCAGCAAGTCCTGACCTTCCAGGTAATTATATAATTCTAAGGGAACCATAAAGGCTTATTTCTAAAACTTATCATACAAACGACATTTTTTCTACATGATACAAAGATATATTTCTTACCTTTGTGTTAATGAGATGTTGTGTACATACAAAGCTTTAAATAGTGCTGTTACTGACAACTATATAAAAAATATATATAGAATGCCAAGGTTTTAGGAAATGCAGCTTATGTTTTAAACTCCTAAGACTAAATATTGAAAAGCTAAGAATATAATATCTTCAAGTTTTATTACTTTTAATATTTTCTAAAATTATATGTATTGGGCGGTGCCTATGGCTCAAAGGAGTAGGGTGCTAGCCCCATATACTGGAGGTGGAGGGTTCAAACCCAGCCCTGGCCAAAAATTAAATAAATAAAATTATACATATTGAGTTTGACCTTAATGAAAATTTGAGAACACACTTTTTCAGTTTAGTTTTTTGTATTTCTGAGTCATTTCAAGATATCTTGCTATGTAGTTCAGAAAGGCTATTTTAGGTGTATAATATTTAGGTATCCACTGGTTCAAAAAGGCCAAGAAAAAAGCTTAAAGAAGTAAGTAACTATATAGAATGTTTTTAAAAAATGATAATAGGCATAAAGAAAGACAGGCTTGGCTCGGCACCTGTGGCTCAATCGGCTAAGGCGCCAGCCACGTACACCCAAGTGGCGGGTTCGAATCCTCAGCCCGGGCCCGCCGAACAACAATGATGGCTGCAACCAAAAAATGGCTGGGCGTTGTGGTGGGTGCCTGTGGTCCCAGCTACTTGGGAGGCGGAGGCAGGAGACTCGCTTGAGCCCAGGAGTTGGAGGTTGCTATGAGCTGTGATGCCACAGCACTCTACCCAGGGGGATAGCTTGAGGCTCCATCTCAAAAAAAAAAAAAAAAAAAGTATTATACTGAACAAATCAATAAACACCTCCTTGCAAAAGAGGTGATGCCTTCATGCACATTAAGAAGCAATCTCTACAGCTGGACCAGTGAAAAGTAGCAACTGAGTACTTTTGATCATCATAATCACTGGTTATGGCTCCTAACATCATGTAAAGAAAAACAATCAATGCTCTTGCCAAAATGCAAAATATAAATCTAGTTACACCTCCACACTAGCTCAAAACTCCAGCTTGATAATTAATGTAAGTGACAATGACTTCACCCAGTGTAACAGTTTAATTCTGCCTTTTCTGAAACACCTATTTTTGTAACACTCACATGAAGAACTTATATTATCAGTTTAAATTTAGTGTGTTTATTCCATCTCCCCTGATATTTCCTGAAGGCACAAAACATGTCTTATGCCTCTTCTATTCCATCTTTGACTACCAAATGTCTAAACACAATGACCACTGAATATGAAATGGTTGGTGGATCAACTAGTTGGGCAGCAAAGTTAAAAGCACTCATCAGTTTCAGCTGTTACCTGGAACATCTTTGGTTGTCACCGCTGGAGGGTGCTACTGGCACCTAGTAGACTGAGGCCAAGGATGCTGCTAAACATCCTTGATGTACAAAACTACCAGGACAGCCCCCACAAATAATTATCTTATACAAAATGTTGACAATGCAGAGGTTGGCAAACCCCAGCAGAGTTTAAGAGAGCAAGGAGACTATGGAGAATCATGGTGCTGCCAGTTACTTTCCCTGGCTCAGAAGTGGATAAAGCCAACCTGTGTTGCAGGGTGGAGAAAGAAGGGAATTAAAACCATCTTATTTTTTAAGGAACAAGGCTGCTTCTGTTTGCATTTAGCTGGGATAAAACAAGTACTGAAAGTATTTAAGTGCAATCAACCTGCAGAAACACTCATGGTACACATTTTTACAAGGATCAAACTTTCTTGATGAAATAACTCCCTAGGAAAGACCTTGGGCAATTAACTGATTCTATCACCACCCAAAGCAGAAAAGAGGGTTTCCTTTCAAATCACACCTCTGGGAACAGGCTCACTCATCATCCAACAGCACAGTGCAGATACCAAAGGTACACAGCATTACTACCATGTGAGAGAACTACAGGTGCTCCAGCATGCAAAATAAGGCTTCTCTGTCAGGTGACCAAACATCCCTGTTTGCTCTGTAGAGTCCCAGTTCACACCAGTGTCCTGACATGATGAATAACACTCCTTCACTCTCAAAGGGGGCAGAAAACTTATGAGGTGAGCATGGAACATTTTGTCACACCAGAAAGCAAAGAAGCTGTCGATGATTTAGGGTTGTGTCAAAAGGAATCACTAGCCAAGTTGAAGAGACTCCCACTAGTCAAAAGTGAAATGATCTGAGCATCAAACTCTAACTGTAGAGGATTAATCAATACGAAATATGTTTAAATGCATTATGATTTTTAAACAACTGATCACCTGTACAGGAAGCAAAGCAAATAGATTATTGCAAAAATAGGCAAGTAAAGAAGATGATGAAGCATTATCCTAACTTTCCTATTTGAACTATATCTATGTGTGTAAACTAATAGTAATGAAGGGAAATTTCTTACAGAAGTATTCCAGCTACTAAATGATGAACCATTTATAGGACTAATGAAATAAAAAGATATAGGCTCCTAACATCATGTAAAGAAAAACAATCAATGCTCTTGCCAAAATGCAAAATATGAATCTAGTTACACCTCCACACCTACAAGTCTTTAGTAATACAAAGGAAAGAGAAATAAACAATGCCACAGCTGTACAACAGAAAAATTCAGAATTTGAAAAACTCCATAGGATAAATAATCCAATTTTTTATTTTTTTTCCTTTTTTTTTTTGAGACGGGAGTCTCATGTCACCCTCGGTAGAGTACTATGGTGTCACAGCTCACAGCAACTTCCAACTCTGGGTTTAGGTGATTCTCTTCCCTCAGCCTCCTCATAGCTGGGACCACAGGCACCTGCCACAACACCTATTTTTTGTTGCAGTTTGGCTAGGGCCGGGTTTGAACCCACCACCCTCAGTATATGGGGCCAGCGCCCTACTCATTGAGCCACAGGCGCTGCCCATAATCCAGCTTTTTCAATGAAGAAACTTTAAGGGGAAAAAAGGAGGGTAACAACTATAGATTAAAAGACTTAGAACACGGCTCAGCACCCATAACACAGTGGTTATGGCGCCAGCCACATACATTGAGGCAGGCAGGTTCAAACCCAGCCTAGACCAGCTATACAATGACAATTGTAACAAAAAATAGCTGGGCATTGTGGCAGGCACCTGTAGTCGCAGCTACCTGGGAGGCTGAGGCAAGACAATCGCTTAAGCCCAAGAGTCTGAGGTTGCTGTGAGCTGTGACACCACAGCACTCTACCAAGGGCAACATAATGAGACTCTGTCTACAAAATAAATAAAATAACATGGAAATAAAAAAGACTTAGAAGACAAAGTAACAAATCATCAAGTACAGAAAAATTAGGTGGGCTATCCAAATTTATTAATTGGATATTCTGG
Organism: Galagoides demidoff; assembly: GCA_963574575.1. Taxonomy (NCBI): domain Eukaryota; kingdom Metazoa; phylum Chordata; class Mammalia; order Primates; family Galagidae; genus Galagoides; species Galagoides demidoff. The sequence goes on from CAUYQV010124664.1 coordinate 18,404, forward strand.
CATTAAGAAATTATTGAATTTTTTTAGGTATAATAGTACTGTGATTATTTAAAGAGTTCTCACCTTTCTTAGGTACACACTGAAATATTTATAAACACATGGGATATGCTTCAGAACACTTTAGTGGAGAAGGAAGACAGGAAAAAATGGGTAAAGATAAAACAAGATTGACTATGAGTTTGTAATAGTTAAAAGTCAAATGATGAATATATGAAAATTAATTTAGCTATGATTGAAATTTTCTACTATAAAAAAATTCTTTGCAGCTCAGTTTACAATTGCCAAAATGTGGAAACAACCTAAATGCCTACCAACCCAGGACTGTATTTACAAGCTGTGGTTTACGTATACCATGGAATACTAGTCTGCCACTAAAAAAGATTCTTTCTATTAACCTGGATGGATGTGGAACACATTATTCTTAGTAAAGCATGACAAGAATGGAGAAATAAGAAGCTTGTGTACTCAATTCTGACATGAGGACAATTAAGGTCCTAGTACACAGTGTAGGATGGGGAAAGCTAAAAAGGGAAGGAGGGAGGGGATGGGTGGTCAAAGGGTGTGGTACACCTTTTGGGAGCAGGACACAAATGTAAGAGGGTCCTTATCCAACAAAAGTAATCAATGTAACCTGGTTCTGCGTACCTTCAATGAATCCCCAATAATAATAAAAAAAAAAAAATCCAGAAAATGTTTCTCAAAATTTAAATAGATACAAAAAATAAGTCTACAACAATTCCATATGGGGAAAACTCCCCTTTAATTCAGGCTTTCTTGGAGACATTGTCCAAGACATTGTTTTGGTGTCACAGCAGACAGGGTAAGAGGCCAGAGGGGGAAGTGGGCAAAGCCCAGCTCCTACTGGAGCTTCTCTAGACTCCAAAAGCTTACAGGCCTGTTGGCTGAAGTGTATGATCAAAGCACATCAACAATTTAGCTCAGGAAAACAGACATCGATCTGTGCAACCCCTCCCCAACCCCACCTCCACAGTCCTTACCTGGCCTTAGGACAACCTCTGGAGAAGGCCACACTCAGACTCAGTCAGCCCTATATCCTTCAGACCAGAAGCCTCCCACTGGGTTTGGCTAGCAGGAGGTTGTCTGCCTTGCCTAGCTTGTCTGTAAATTGGGGAAAAAAAGAACTGATTTGTGGGAAGCACCTGTGGCTCAAAGGAGTAGGGCTCCATATACCAGAGGTGGCGGGTACAAACCCAGCCCCAGTCAAAAACTGCAAAAAAAAAAAAAGAACTGATTTGCATATGGACCTTGGCATGGCTTAGGAACAGCAGCAGCCCAGTATGTGCATCTCAGGGACACTTCTGCCTTAGTCAGCACAGCCTCATGGGCATAACCAATGCACCAGAAGGACCAGGAGAGTCATTTGCTAAATCAAAATTAAACACATTGCTTGCCAAGAAACAGGACAAAATCATGTGTTCCAAAGTGGACTGAGTATCAGAACTCTGTTAGTCATTACCATCTATCTTATATACAGTAAAAAATGCAAAAACTCAGTAAAAGAATATGACATTAAGAGGCACCAGGAGACAAACCACATTTTGCAGTTATAGTACACTGTCAAAAGACAAACTCACCCAGCAGCCAGTGTTCAAAGGCACCGCACAATGACACAACAATGCAGTCTGTGCTAGCTACAGAGTTTACTGAATTTTAAGCAAAAAAGAAATACTCCAGTGATGGCAAAATAACATAAGGAAGCTTAAACAGTTATTAATGCTTCATCTTCTTTTTTTTGCAGTTTTTGCCAGTGGCCAGGTTTGAACCCGCCACCCCTGGTATATGGGGCCAGTGCCCTACTCCTTGAGCCACAGGTGACACCCCCATCTTCTCATTTTTAAGGAAATGTACTTTTTAAAATACCTATAAACATCTTTTTCCTGAATTGGCACCCATGCAAAACAGGTCACTATCACCTCATCATCCTTAGTTGGTGTCAAAGACCCCCAGTGTCTCAGATAACAAGGGACTAGAGGACAGGAACATTCAGCAAACATATTTCAGGGCAAGACACTGACGAGACCAAGAGTACAGGCTCAGATCCCAGACCCAGAGGATTCACAGGGAGTATCCACAGGTTCTGAAGATAAAGTACATTCACTAGCTCTATGAGGTCAGTGATTTTTCCCCCCCATTTTATTCACGAATGTATCTCAAACACCCACAAGAGTTTCTGGCACATTACAGAGCCTCAATAAATACTTATGGAATGAATCAAATGAGAAATAGAAAAAGCATTCTATACACTGTAAAATACCATCAAATACAGGGCATTAATACTAGTTCATCTTTCAAACTCATTTAATTAGACATTTCTATAGAACTGAATGTTTAAAATACTCTCATATTTATTCAGTGATCAATACCAAAATATTAATTTCCTAATAGTTTATGTAATGACAGTTGTTACAGTGCAAGGAATAACAAATGGAGAATTTTAAAGATGAGGGTAGAACATTACAGCCAGACACAAAAGAGACTACAAATAAGGTAAAATAAACAAGGCTGCCTGAGAGAAGATCCTACTGGTCCAGTGCAGAAGCAGGCAGGGCAGGAGAAAGCAGAGAAGACACTCTGTCAACACTTAGGGCAAACACACTTGAGAATACTTTGGGTTACTGACAGTTGGCATGTGTCCCCACCACATAGCACAAGCTCCGTGAGAACTTGGTGTTGTCTGTCTCCTCCTCCACTGCACACCCAGAGGAAGCAGCACAGTAGGTGTTCAATAAATATTTGTCAAATGGAAAAGAGAACAGGTGGGGGAAAGGGAGAGGCTGAGCTAATGATCGTGCAAGTAGGAAAGAACTCTCCAAAAAATTAGACACCTGCTACCAACACATGACAAAGTCTTGCCTTTACTACTAGCTGTATATAGCAGGTGAACAGAACACTCCACTGAAGAAGAAAAACCCCAACCTGAACCAAAGCTCAGGAGAACATTTTCCTAAAAGATGGTAAGAAAAAACAGAGCACCACTTGGGTAAGAGATGGGAGCAGTTATGCTCTCTGGAAGCTCTAAGTAAACCAGGCCTCGTCCTTTTCCTACATTTGAGAACAGGTAGAATGCCAATGTATCAAAGGGCCTTCCAGCAAACCACTGCCCCACAGTCCCAAGACTCTTCAGTGAATAAGATGAATGACACCCCTCTGGCAAGACTGCCTGCCACATGGGGCCCTCATTGCACCAGGGGCTCCTGGCGGTGCTGGGTCTTCTGGTGCCGATTGAGGATGGACCTCTGGTTGAAGCTTCGCCCACAGGCAGGGCAGTGGTAGGGCTTCTCTCCTGTGTGGATCCTCTGGTGTCGGACCAGCCGCTCCCCTTTACTGAAGCGCTTTCCACACACCTGGCACCCATATGGCTTCTCCCCAGTGTGGGCGCGCCGGTGCACAGCCAGGTTGGCATTCCTGCTGAAGCTCTTGCCACACTCACAGGTGTAGGGCTTCTCCCCGGTGTGCGTCCTACGGTGCACCTGCAGGTGCTGCCTCCGACTGAAGCTCTTCCAGCAGTCCCCACACTTGTAGGGCTTCTCCCCTGTGTGGCTACGCTGGTGCACCTCCAAGTGGTGTCTCTGGCTGAAGGTTTTCCAGCACTCGCTGCACACATAGGGTCTCTTCCCCAGGTGGGTTCTCTGGTGTTTCATCAGGTACTCTCTCAGGGTAAAGCCTTTCCCACACTCCACACAGCCATAGGATTTCTCCTCTTCATGGGTTCGCTGGTGCCTAACCAGATTCGAACTCCGACTAAAGCCTTTTCCACATTCAGGGCACTGGAAAGGCTTCCAGAAGGAGTTGTGAGTTTTGAGGTCATCAGGCATGGTGATAGAACCATGCTGAGCAGGAATCCCGGGCACACCACCCTCAGAGCCACTTGGCTCCTGCTCACAGGCCCGTCCCAGTCCAGGGCCCTGGAGATCGGCTTCCCCAAACCTCTGAGCCGGCAGTGCAGCCAGTGGCCCTTTCAGCTCTTCCTGCGGGGGTTTGGCCTCCTTTTCCTTGCTCCCAATACCTACAAAAGGAGATAAAGATGACTCTGTGGTAGCCACGAAAGGACATTTATGTTACAACTTGCTTCTAAGGACTCCCATTCACAGTTTCTTCTCTTTCTTTTACCTCTTTCCACCTCTGTCACTTTTTACAGAATCTTCCAAATTTTAGTGCCCTCCTATTTAACTTCCTAATTCACTTTTATTTCCTTCAAAATCTAACTCAGTGTTTTCCTCCAAGAAACATACCTTGATTATTCTCTTACCCCAGGTCTCTTCAGCACTGATATACTCAATAAGCATGTTTTATTCTGCATTTATTTCCAGGTGACCTTTCTGGAAATGCTAATTTCCATTCATCCAGATGGCTGCCTTCCCTCTGTGATTATAAACCTGCTCCAACCCTCCAGACCCCCCACAGGGAGTTCAGGTCCCTGTCCATGCCTACACACTCCTTCCCCTAATCAGGGTCCTTAATCCAGGTCTCCTGGGAGCCTGGCAGAGGACTGACACAGAGAAGATGCTTGTTATCTGCTGATGAAAAATAAATGCAACTAGCCCATCACTGAAGCTCCTGCAGTGGATGGCCCCTATGTAAACATATTTATCAGGACTGAAAGGGCCAGGTGTTACTGAAATGCTCAGCTTGACCTTTCTGTCCTCATTCTGATCCCTCTTCCACTCTCTCTAAATTAAGAGAAAAGTTGTTTCTAGAAAAATAAGGGGACTCGGCGCCTGTGGCTCAAGTGGCTAAAGCGCCAGCCACATACACCTAAGGTGGCGGGTCTGAATCCAGCCCCAGCCCATCAAACAACAATGATGGCTGCAACCAAAAAAATAGCCGGGCATTGTGGCACCTGTGGTCCCAGCTACTTGGGAGGCGGAGGTAGGAGACTTGCTTGAGCCCAGGAGTTGGAGACTGCTGTGAGTAATGCCACAGCACTCTACCCAGGGGGACAGCTTGAGACTCCGTCTCAAAAAATAATAATAATAATAAGGGGAAGAAAAACAAAAAAAGAGCAGAAGAGGTACTGGGGAGCAAAGAAGCCAAGAGAAGAAAAAAAGAGAAAAAGAAATGACAAGGGGCACTTAAGGGGGGAAAAAGTCCTTTCAGGCTAGTCTGTGAGAAAGTAAAAAGAAACATTTATGTGCCGTCTCCTTCAATAAAATATGAGATACACAGAGATTATCTCACACTTAACTCTTTAGTTCTATAAACCTTCATCAAAGTAAAAGTGTACAAAACATAAAGGCAGAGCTCAGAGAATTTTTATAACAAACCCCACAGCATGAACAGCACCTAATTCAAGAGACAGAACAGAACCAGCACCCAGAAGTCCCTCTTTCATCCACTCTATTACTATACTCTGGCCGCCAAGGGAAACATACTATGCACACTCTTTAGTCTTGAGCTTTATGTAATTGATCATCTGTTGTTTCTGGCTTTTTCTGCTCAATATTATGTTTGTGAAATTCACCCACATCATGATTTGCAACTAGAGTTTTCTTTTTCACTGGTGTATAGCATTCCACTATGGGACTATATCACAATCTATTTACTAATCTGATGTTTGTTTGGGTAGTTTCCAGTTTGGAGCTGTTGTAAATAGTAAAATTCAAACTAAATGCTGTGCATGAAACTTAACTAGCTCCTAGGTAAGTCTGAATAGGCACTAAATATTATATATATTTTCTCAGGTAAAATTATAACACTGGATTACATTGGGATGTCAATGTTAGGAGACACATGTTAAAGTATTTAAGAATGAAAGATAAAGATATCCCCAACTTCCAAATCCTTCCAAAACCACATACACACATTTTACAGATAACTATGGCAAATGTTAATTACTGGATCTAGATAAAGGTGTGTGTTTACTGTACTAGTCTTAGCTTTTCTGTACATGTGAAAATTTTTACAATATAAAGTCAAAATATAAAGCTGAGGGATAATAAATACAATGAAATAGCTAAACACAAATAGACACGCTGGGAGAATGATTCAGTAGTGGAAAGGAAAATGGTTTTGAATGCTGCATTGGCTACTCAACTACTGTGGGATCATGCAAAAATCAATTAACCTAAGCATTACAATCTTCACCTTCAAAATGGATTGTACACTCACAAAAGCTGCTGTATACATGGGGCTGATATACAATAGTAGGTGATATTATTTTAGCTCCCAGATCAGGTACATGATTTCCAACTTCTCCCTCTACTTGGACCCCAAACTCAACACATGGAACCCTCCCTTCTCCCTCAGGAAAATATTTCCCTCCCTTTCTGGCAACAGTAACAGCATTCTTCTAGTCCCTAGCTGGGATCTTAGACTCCTTTTTGACTCTTTTTCCTCTGCTCTGGCCAATCAATGACAATCCTTAGATTTCAGTAAACCCCTTTCTTTCACAGCCATCAGCCTGGTTCCTGCTCTTATGCTCCTGCCTAAGTTACTTCAACCCTCCAGGATGAAGATACCCTGCCCCCAATTCAATTTTCCTCAGTTAAAGCTTCCATCACATTACTTTGAGCTGGAAATTTTTAAAACAAAGTAGCCAGAGTCATAATGGCTGGTCTCACTCTACTTATCCCAACCTTTCTTATTCCTCTGAACACTCATCTTTCACCCCAGGGCCTTCACCATCCTGGGATCCAGCTGACAGATTCATGTTCAAGTTTACGTATGCACACACTACCCTTTGTCTCTGTGATTCTAAATTACCTTCTAAATTCCTGCTCCAGCCCAGACCTATGTCTCCACCCTCCTTATTACCATTACTATGATTACAACATAGACCACAAGGTTTGCAGTTAATTTTTCTCTAATGAGCACAGACCAAGAACTGAGGGACCCAAAGGATCTGAGAAACCAACTAGCCCAACCTTTCCCACATATGTCTGTCCTCAGAACCAAAAGATCTGAGAAACCACCTGGCCCAACCTTTCCCACATTTGTCTGTCCTCTTTACCAATGAAGCAGCTCAAGTCCAACACCTAGCTGTCAACACAAAAGGTGGATGACATGAGAATGAACCTCAGGAAGACCCACAGGCTGGGACAGCTAACAGATGGAACACTTGGGAAATGGGCAGTCCCATCACTGTGCCTCAGCAGAAAAGCCCAGGCATGTGCTTGGGGTGTTTTGAAACACTAAGCTGGTAAGAAATAAGCATAGAACCAAAGACTCTAGAATAATCAGAAAAGCCAGGAGGGTGTGAAAATACGTTTGGGAAGGCAGAATCCTTAGCCCACACAGTACCATCACTGGCAGAGGTAGCTCCCTAAAGGAGCTCACAGCAGCAGAAATCTGACACCTCCAACTGGAGCGTGTCACAGGAGTCCCTGATCTGTGCAGTTATTCCTGAGGATTTTTGCCTCCTTTGCCATTGCAGCATCACACATCCTTTCTCTATGTAAGGCATCTTTTGGTCACTCATGTCACTGTCATGCTGTGACAACCTTGCCCTGTACCCTGGTCTCACCCCCATTCCTTACCCTACTCTATAATAACTATCACTAAAGGCACTTGGCCTCTTCACCTGAACTGTGAGACACTAGAGGCAAGCTCCTTTAGTGATAGTAGAGTACTGGCCACACAGTAAGTGCCAAACACATCTTTGTGGGTAAATAAGTAATAAATGTCAACTCTGAAAGAATCATTAATATTTCTACAACTCATAAAATAATCTAACACCACCATGGTTGCCACACATGTAGACAGATTATCTCCTATCATCCTCACAGTGCCATGAGGCTGTCTTCTATGAATAGCCCCATTTCACAACCAAGGAAAACTAGACGTGAAAAGCTGAAGATGCCCAAAGTCAAGGTTACTTAAGTGGTCAAGTCAGGATGGATTCTCTAGTGTCCTGGAAGAAATACAATGATACTCTTGCCTATCTCTCGATAAATTTCAAAATGAGGAAAGGCCAGGTGGGGTCAGTTCAGAGGGGTGAGCAGGGCAGAACGCGTAAGAATTTATGAAAGAAAATAAATTAAGTAAATAAATAAAATTTTTAAAAAGTTATGAAAGGAAAAAGTAGAGACTCAGGGGCAGGAGGAGACGGCCATTCCCACCACAGAGCTTTCCTCCTTCCACTTACACTGTGCCCTGGCCGGCTCCAAGCCCCATGGCGCCCTCTGCTGGCTGCTCCATAGGCCTTCACCCTGCACACCTCCTGAGCGGCTGTCACTCACCAGACAACTCCATCCTCACAGGTTCTGACCCCAGGTCAAACCTGGCCACCTGAGGGCAGCAAGGCTCTGCTTTTTCTGGGCCTCCACCCTATACCAGCCCCTCCTATGGCTAAGCTCCCACTGTGCATCCTCATGCTCTCCTCCACTTCCACATACTATGCGCTCTCACAGGTTTATGAACATCAGTCCTGACCATTTCCTGCCCCAACACAAAGCTACTACCATGGGACCTGCTCATAAACATCTACCAAATGGACAAGATTGGACATTCCCTCTTTTGCTGTCTTTCTCTTGTTCTCAAGCACTCAGCACCCTTCAATCTTGGACACAGTACATATTTGGGGATACTAATGAGTGGCCTATCTCATTGCAGCCAGACTAATGGCCTCATGTTTTCCTACTCCATCTTCTGGATCCTCTCCCCATACAAGAATGCACCCAGCTACCCCTTAGGCCACATTCTTTCCACTGGAACCTATTCACTTGTCTCCCATGAAATCCTTTGCTAGTCATATCAGGGATAGGACAGAAACTCAGATCTGAGCTTTCAAAACTCCTCAGTTTCTTACCTGTAGGACAGAAACACAGTCTTACCTGCAGATACCCCACAGTCCTGTGGTTCCACATATTCCCCAAAGCAATCTATCTGAGCTGGGGTCACTTGTCTCCACTCCTCCTCAGGGAAGACCAAAGCCATATCTTTAAATGGTCCCAACCCCTGAAACAGAAAGAGATTGCTATGACTAAAGAAAGAATTCTAAGAAGGAACAGTCTGAAAGCAGGAGACAAAAGACAGGATGAAACAAGGGAAGAGCAAAGCAAGATGACTGAAGGATCCTCTTCCCTTATGCTTTGGGAGCACAACCACCTACCTCCCAATAGTTTAATGAGAGCTGTGACATTTCAGCTTGCCCCTGACAACTGTAGCACCCCATTTCCACTCTACAGTCACTTCCACTCACACCTCAAGCTTGACAGAGCCTGGGAGCTATTTACCATCTCATCTAGAACTAATTTTTCCTAAAAGGCAAGTTCGCACTGAGGCAAGACCTGTCTTAAGAAAAATGCCACATTAAAACAAATGCATTCTCATTTTTCCATTCACTATGCCATGAGTAACTATCATGGCAGACGGCAAAGGTCTGGCTAAATAAAAAAAATAATGATGTCATCTCCCATCCCTTCTAAACCATGTCCTGAGAAAAGAGGATTGAGAAATGACGTTGGCATCAAACCTTTCCTAAATACAGCTTCTGCTAGGTCTTACTTTTGACTGACTTTTTTCAAATAGCACCTTTTCTTCTTCAGGAAATTCTTTAATACTTGTCCCCTTAAGGTACCCCACTGGAAGCCCCCTCCCACCTCCCTGGTAACATTCAGCACCCTGTAGAAGAGTGAGTGCTCCATCTATACCTCAGTTACCCCCATTTCTGGGGGTTAAGTGTCAACAAACTAAGGCCTAAATTCCTCTTATGGCCTATGTAGGCCAAAGAGACCACCCTGCTCAGTGCTTCTGGGAGCCCCAACCCTGGGTCAACAACATTCCTACTGATGGAGTGGGGGTATCCAAAGGAACAGCAGCAATAGAAGCATCCACAAAGAGCATCCACACAAAGGGGATCTTTATCTCAGGGCCTACCATCACAGTCTAAATAGCCCTGTAGGGTTTCTATCAATAATCTCATCTTCTTCACAATTATAAAAGTAACACCAGCAAGTCAATCTTGGCTTAAGATCCAGAGATAAGGCTCAATTGGAGATAGTGATACGGTGGGGAAAATGATACCATCAGGTCCACCAGGACTAGAAAACAGAATGACTCAACTTTGGGGGGTAGCAGGCACATTATTGTGTGAAGAAACCTTGGGAAAGTGAACCTTGATAAAAGCAAGGATATGCTCTCTAGAAAGGCAGAGTCATAGCTCACCTGAGATCCAGCTGTAAAGAACCCAGCTGCCATCTCTTGATCTCTGGTATTCACTTGGGAGAGGCCAGGACCCCCCTGAAGAATGGGCAGGGCTGAGCAGGGACAAAAAAAGCACAAGAATTAGCACTGTCATGCAGTTAGCTTGACTATCCCCAACCTGACATACAACCACAGGAACTAGGACATTCCAGATAGAATCAATTTGGTATCACACTTTCCCACACACAGGGGTGTCCCCCACCCTGTTCTCAGCTGGGAAGACCATCCCAGCCCTGGCCTCTCATGTTCCTTAGTAGTACTCTGGGAATAAGCTCCTTCACGAGTCAGTAACAAAATAAAGTCATATATTCTTTTGAGAGATATGATTTATCTGCACACTTTAAAACTATTCCCATGTGTCAGCTGAATATTTCCTGATGGTTTCTAGAAAGGATCTCAGTGGAAGGAGAAGAGAAAAACAATGAGAGAGCATGATCCCAGATATCCTTTCCAGAAACCAGAGTCTAGGTAGAGGAAACAATTTTACTTCATCTATTTCCTACCAAAGTCAAGGAAATAATTCTGAATTACACCTTGCAAGTAACTTTGTTTAACCATCGCTGGGTTTTTGAAGGATGAGGTAATGGGACAGGCTGCAAAGCAGTTTTTTGTGCCCTTACGTGCTCACTGTTTGCATCTTACCCTGCTCCTGGAAGTCTTGAGCCCCATCTCCAGTGTTCTGATTGAGGCGCTCCCCAGTGCCTTGGTCTAGGCCTTGAACTCCTTCGCCATGGGGTATACCCCATTCAGGCTTGATCTCTACTGGCCCCAGGTGGACGGCTGGCTCCCAAGCACCTCTGCAAAGTGCTGTCTCCTCCTGTTCTCCCTGCACGTGGCATGGAACCTAAGAATAGTCCCCAATACCAATTAGAATGAGGACTGGGTAAGGCCTGTTATGAAGGGAGTTGAATTAAAACCTAAAAAGAAAATCAAGAAAAGAACCATTCCAGTTTCACGGGAAAGCCAAGATGAGCTCCTCCCCAGCACATCAGTGAGGAAGTGAAAAGGAAGCCAAACTTCCTTCATCAGGTCCTGAGCAACTTTTATCTGTCCATGCCATTTGAAAAATGGTCTCTTCTACCTACCTGATATTGATCAAATTTTATCATGAATAACATCACAGAGAGCCCAGCATGAGTGTATTGTGCTAGAAACTCAGCACTTACTACTGGCAAAAAAAAAAAAAAAAAAAAAAAATTCCCACTACAAAAGCTAAAAATACCGAAGGCGATAACGTGAGACTCTATCTCTTTAAAAAAAAAAAAAAGAACTAGTGAGAAACTGCTACTTTAAAAGCACAAGGAAAATCCCTTACACTGAGACACATTCACAAAAACAAGGTTCTTTCCCCATCTGCTTTTAAGCTTCTGAGTTGGGAAGAGAAAAAATATTCTCTTAGGATTAATTCTCTGGGAAGGCAGGAAGTCAAGGGTGACAAAAGTATGGAAGGGAAGCTGATCTGTGAAATGATTGGGACTTGTGAGCAACACAGTAACATCAGTCCTATCTCCTTTCCCAGCCATCCCTTGGGTGATTGTACCAGAGTGACAGAAATATAGCCAAAGTCCGAGGAAGCATCTGTGACAGTCACTTGGTGTCAAGAGAACAGCACCACCAAATCATTACAGGAGCCCTATAAGCCAACATCTCAGACACAGAAACAGCACTGCTATGGACAATTCTTCTCAGGATATTCTTAAGAATATTCACCAAGAGGCATCTTGGATGCCAATCCCACAGGCATCTTGCCCAAACAGGAGCCGTTTCCATGAGTGACGCTAAACAGTCACGATGCCTTCTTTATGCCTGACACTCACAAAGTAAACATGGCCAGGCCTCCGCCCTAATAGCCAAACAGAGGCTTTAGGCTTTTCTGTATCCTGTACCCCAGTATCTTCCCCGGAAAGGTTTTTCATGCTAAAAAGCCCTTACAGAGATTCTATGCCTCATCCACTCACACTGCTTAATCAAATCTTCCAATTCTTGGCTCGGCGCCTGTGGCTCAATCGGCTAAGGAGCCAGCCACGTACACCTAAGGTGGCAGGTTCGAATCCCCAGCCCGGGCCTGCCAAACAACAATGATGGCTGCAACCAAAAAATGGCCGTGCGCTGTGGCGGGCACCTGT
>CAUYQV010124671.1:0-13464 GCA_963574575.1 Galagoides demidoff
GCAAAAACAACAACCAAAACATCTTATTCTGAGCATTCCAGTAACTTTTTTATGTATGTACTGTGCTGTAAGTAGTTGGTTTGTATGAGATGGTGAAAAAGGTCAAAGATAAAAGGTTTCTTTTTTCCTTTTTTTGGTCTATGAAGTTCCTGTTGTTTGTTTTGTTTTGTTTTGGCCTGTTTGATGTATGTGTGAAACAATGTTGTCCAACAATAAACCAGAGTTTTATTTTGCTGAATTGTTCCAAACAAACAAACAAACAAACAAACAAAAAAACGAAAAGGGGGTTACGGGAGCCTCTGACCCCCACAATTAGTCAGAAGCCCAGGTGACAAGCTGGACCTTGTAACTTGCATCTAAAGTGGGGCCCTCACCTGTGGGACCTGATGATGCCTCCAGCCAGGAGTGTCAGAATTCAGTTAAATCGCTGGAAACCCAGCTGGTTTGGAGAAAAGTCAGTGTGAGGAAAACCCCACCCATTTTGGTGATCAGAGCTGTTGAGTGCAAGAGGAAAAAGCGGCTTGTTTTTGTCCACTACACTAGTAAAAGAGCTAATCTGTTAGGAAAATGGCTATCTTCCTTTAATAATTAAAATAAGAATATTTTAGTGAAAAAAATACTATTCTTTCTAAGTATTAATACTCTTTGAAATACACTAAATACTAAATTTGTCATTTTTATAAGTGGAAATGAATGAATGTTGGCGATTTCATGTGAGTCGATCCAATACATTATTATATGAGTACAATGCCATTCAGAATGTTCACTGCTCTCGACGACTTCCCTGCATGTGGCAGGCACTGTCAGGTAGAATGACAACACCTGAGACCCAGGGAGCAGGTTTCGGGGTGCAGCGCTATACTAAGACTGTAAGAATCCAAGGTCAGCCTCAGTTTATCCAGGTGGGCTCTCTGGACTGATTAGACCTCACGTACCATTGTACTCCCCAAGGGCAAACTGCCTCTTGCCTTGGCTCTGGACAAACACGGCTGGCCTCTGTCCCCCTGACCCTGGCCAGCACCTCTCACTGCCCGATCCTCAGCCCCCAGAGCCACTGGGTAGCTACATATCTTTCTCACAGGAGGTCCCCACTAAGGGCATCCTGTTGTTGGCATTGTCACTACCAGTTGGATAGCTAAATGTTTAAAAATAGATAGGAATAATTACAATTCTGAACTAGAATTTTCATTCTTATACCAGGCCTCTTTTCCATGCGGCAAGAGAAATATGTTTAACTTCTAAGTCACAAAATTCTACAAGACGAGTAAACAAGAAAAGAGGCATGAAAATGTTTAGTATAGAATAAAGCACTCTACAAATGCTAGTAGTCATTTCTTTTGTGTCCGGGACAACTGAACAGAATGATCTCGAGCCTTGCTTTCTAAATTGTATTCCACAGTCAAGGGGCAGAGGAAGAAATAGCATCTAAATTTCCATCAATGAAATGCATTGGGACACAGGAATGTATGTCATGGAATTACCAAGAGCCACTAGAAGGAGAAGGATTAGTTGAATCCTCTAGTATATAACAATCACCAGGGCATGCATACATGCATACACTCACAGAAAATATGCCATATTTTATATATATATTCCATATGTATATAGTCTTAGAGACATACACACACATAAAATATCTCTATTTTTATATAAATATAAAATGTTATATATAAATATATTTTTATGTAATTTTCTATAAATACAAAATTTCATCTTTCATATAAAAATACATTTTATGTGTTTGTGTGTCTGTAAGACATAAGGTCTTAGAAGCTAAACATTTGAAATGGTTCCCTGTGGAGAGAGAAGGAGAGAAGGGGATCCTCTTGTGTTTAACAAATAATTTGCAGGAGGGGGAAAATTATGGATCCGAATTGACATGAGACTATCAACTCATGACAGTGTTTGGACCTTATTAGACTTGCTTCGAGCTGAGTTTTTTTTTTACACAGTTTGAGATAATGAAGAATCCTCACCCTGGACCTTTGCTGATAAGGAAATGCTGTTAATTTGGGGAGATAGGATAACAGCCTTGGGTGATGCTCTGTAAAGCCCTTATCTTTCAGAAGCAGCACTGAAATCCTTACAGATGAAAAGGTATTCACTTCCAGACTAATGCAGTGGCTGGTTTAGATGAAACGAGATAACCTCATAATCGCTGAAGCTACACATTAGTGTTCATTAACATTGTTCTCTCTACTTCTGTGTATGTTTGAAACTTTCTATGATAAAATGTTATAAAAAACTCTTTTTAGAAAAATGCCTGTGTTTGCCACCTTCCTACTGGCTGTATTTGTATCTGTCTATCGAGAAATAAATTTGTTCGCTGGCCAAGCAGCTAATGAATCTACAACAGATTTTTAAATCTTTGCACATGAGAAACATGTTATTGATCCCTGGAGGAATAAATAGGGCGTAGGTATTTAAACTCTGTAAGCCTCAGCCTCTATTTCTGAGAAATAAGGATAATATGGTCTAGTCCAGGGCAAACTCTCAAGAAGCTCTGACATCTGCCACTCAACTGGGCAGGCCCTCATCAAAGGGTATTAGCTATCTTAAAATGACTGGCCAGCTTTCTTTGAAAGTATCAGAGGAATCTCAAACCCAGTATGTCTAAAATTGAATCCATCAAATTGACTGAATGAGTTAAAGAATGGATTAAAATGATCCATGTCATCATTCTAGTCTATTGTCCAATACTCTCCTCTAGCTGGGCTTTCTGTGACAGCTGTAGGAATACTCCAACCCTCTGACTTCTATTGCTCAGAGTTGAGACTTTAAAAGCAAAGTCAACATGAGCTAAATTTTTCCAGTCTTTATCATCCTCATTTCAACTAGCAAACACAAGAATCTCTACAACTGCTAGTGGGAGCTTTGCAAAATGCATGCTTCTCACCACAACTGGCTTCTCTCTGAGAAGAGTTCTTTTCTTAGACCCTTGGTCTTGGGCAAGAAGCAATCTTCCAAATTATATATAGAACCCTAGCAACAAAGAATTACGAACCTAATGATGCCTTTAGTGTTATTTGATCAATCATACCCACAGCCTATGCTTTTACCCTTAACTAGTTCACGCCATCATCAGAAGATCCAAGTTAGATAGATGATGACCATTTCTGAGACTTTCCTTAGGGGAGGGTCAGCAGCTATATTATGACCAAAAACAGGGAGGAGGCGACATCCCAACAGACTGTTTTCTACACACCTTGTGAAATCTGGGCAATTTAGTGACAGCCTTGTAAGCACATTGTCTGAAATTGTGGTCTCCTGGTGGATTTTACATTAGTGGAAATTCTTCCATTGCTGTTCAGTAATGACACCTTTCTATGTCTCCAGGAATAAATGACATGCATGCACCTCACGTGCACAGTTTCGAAAATCTGTTGCAGATCCATTAGCTCCTTGGCGAGTGAACATGTTTATTTCTAGAATGACAAATAGAGATGTTGTAATATTGCTGCACCATTAACTCACTGAGAAACATACGGGCCATGTCTTTGCATATTGCCCTTTTGGTTTCTGTCCATCTATGGTTTGTGCAGAAAATGGCCCATATCTTGTATCTACTCAGCACTTAGCTTCTCCTATGTGAGGTTTTTATGGTAAAACATTAGAATAAGGGGAGCATCCTACCTGAAAGCTAGAAAACACACTAGAAATCTAGTTCATCACTTCTGTTTTCATGTGAGAAAACGGAGCAGAGAGAGCTTGAGTGTCTAGTAAAGTTAGTCAGTAGGAAAATCAGGGAGAAACTTAAAACTGCACATTCCTAGTTCACGGCCCTTTGCCCCACACAAGGTGAGTTTGATGCCCTTGGACTTTGACACACCGAAAACAAATCATTCCCTGGTCTTTAGAAAGTAGATACTCTTTTTTTTTTTCAGACTATTCAGGTGCCAGATAGTGATTTATGAGAGTACATTAAGCACACAGACAGCTTTCCAAAGCTCACACCAGAGCTCTGTTTATACCTATAGAATAGCTCCCTGTGGGGACAGATGACCCCCCCTCTGCTCCCATGGCCTGAGAATTTATTCTGTTCCTGCTGAGCTTATTCAAAGAAAGTGTATGAAATCCTGAGGACAGCAAGCGAGAACGCCCTGAAAGAACCACACCAGAAGACTGTGCAGAAGCGTCAGCCGGCACCTGCTCTGAAACTGCAAACATAAGAGAGCTTCATGTATTAAGATTCGTACTTCAAGGTGGATATGAGGCTCTCCTTCGGTGGTTAGTGCATCTATTCTCTTGATTAAAATCAGTCTCTCTGATATTATTTAGAACCAGTAAGAGTGATCAGTTGATGATCAGAAATCAGTGAGTCTAAAATGAAACGGATCTTCCTCCCTGCCCACTCTTGGCAAAACCTACCCTTGGTTCTGCTGTCAATGGCACATCCACCCATGACCACGCTTCAAGCTTGAGGTCGGTCTCCTTCCTCCTTCACCTCCCTTCCATCCAATTATCCCCATGCCACACCAATGGTCCCTAGGAAATGCCCCTTGATTGCTGTAGTAGAGATTTGTTAACGGTGATCTCCCCTCCCCATCCCTGTTCTCTCTGTGAAAGCTCCCTTCATGCACTGAAACCCGGGTCAAACTTCACTTCCAGCCCACTTCTTGTGCCACGACCCATGGTACTTTGGTCCTAGTTAGGGACTAAGAGATTGGAAGGACCAAAAACCCTCTCAAGTGAGCTTAGATAAAAGGGATGTACATGGAGGAGGTGTTAGGCAGTCTTGCCAGCCTCCAAGGACAGGAAGTAAAGGACAGGTGAGCCACACAGGGTCCCAAGCCACCCAGCAGAGATTCAAGGCTGCTGGCTCCCAGGACATCTGCTTCTTCTTAGACTGTTATACCAGATTGCCCACATTCCATCCACCCTTTGCCTTCAGTCTTCCTGTGGTACTGCTCTAGCTCCCACTCTTGTGGGCCAGTGTCCAGGACCACCCCACTGTGACAGTGGTCACTTATTCCCATTTCCAGGAATCTCATTTTCTCATCTCACCAATGTTGCCCATTCCTGGTCAGCTACACTCTTGCTCCAGTCGGCTGTGGCTCCTGGGAGGTATCCTGAGACAAGCCTGGCTGCCTGGGTCTCCCTTCGGCACTCCCTATGGGTGCCCTACCCACATCCCCCCATTTGCCCTTCCTGTGCACCCCCAGCCAATAGTGCCCTGCTGTATAGTTCAGGAGCTGAAACCATCTCCTAAAGCTTCTTCTGGCTGCCCCACAGAGAAGGCCAGTTGTGCAGGGGAACCGAACCCTCCCCTGAGCAAGGCCCTCAACCAGTGGTGACAGGAGTTGGTAAGTGACCCAGTCTGGAGTTCTGTGGGGATGACCATGTGGGGTGCTCTTCACTCTGCCCCAGAACTGTCCATTGCCCCAGAGCGTTAATCTGCTTGACAACTACCTTAGTCCATCTGTGCTGCTATAACAGAGTAGCTGAGACTAGGTAAGTTATAAAGAACAGAGATACATTTTTCACAGTTTTGGAGACTGGAAAGTCCAAGATCAGGCCACCAACATGTAGTAAGGGCCTTCTAGATGAATCCTTATACACTGGAAGGTAGAGGGCAGGAGAGGAAACCAGCCCTCCTATCAAGGTTCCTCTTCCTGGGCTCTACTCCCAATAATAAGGGAGGAACCCTCAGTCTGATCACCCTCTAAGACCATCATATTAGTAACATCTGAATTTTGGAAGGGACACATTCAAAATCAAACCACAGTAATAACCACACCTTTTACTGACTGCCTCCCACGCTCTCTCCCAACTCCATAACAGGACTCCTAGGATCACCATCCAAAATGACCTACCTGTACCCCCATCCTTGTCTCAAGATCTGCTTCTGGGAAGGTCCTGAGTGAGGCAGCAGACCATGTCCTTCCAGAGAGGAGAACTTGCTGGGCAGAAAGGTGACATCGCTGGGACTCCATGATTACAACACTGTTTTACCTCACATTACCTTCACTTGTTTACACACCCATCTCCCCAAATAGAATGTAAGCTCCTGAAGGGAAGTGGTTGTCTCTTCATCTACTAGACTCCAGGGTTCCCAACAGAGGGCTTAGTAAACAACAGGCCCTCAACTATTTTCAGGCCAGGAAATTAATTAGAATCTGCCAAATAAGACATTCCATAAGAGACATTCCCCTAAATAGATTATATGACCGTAGACAGTCCCTGAACTGGGAAGCACTAGCCTAAGTATGTCCAGTGAACCAGTTGCCTTTTTTACACACAATTACATGTTTCATTCGCGGGTATCATCTACATTATTGCACAGCATAAGATATTGCAGTATTTACAACCTATTAAGTCTTATAAATTTTTATTTATAAAGCCCAAAACCATATTTCTACTTTAACTGCATGAAGGAAAGTGTGACTTTGTTTGACTCCTGAAATCTCCTATGGCCTGGTTAATAAACGGGCACCATTGAAATATTTGTGCTCATGCTCATAAACTCTATTATAACATATTGGTAGTTAATCTTTTCACTTCCCAGCTCAAAGTACCATAAGGCACAAGGTTCAGAGGTCAGGTGAAGGCTTCCTTTCATCCGTGTGCTGCTGAGCAATAAAAATGCCATGATAATTAAATGTCCATCAACCTACAGTGAATGTGCAAAAAACTGGAGGGTGATTGTGACTAAACTTGACCATAGTCATACGCTGTGGCAGTAGGTTTGTTCCCAAGTATGCACCAGAAATGGACACAGATGTTCACCAAAAGATATGTGTAAGAATATCCATAGCACTTCTGTAATATCCCCACGGAAACTGTCTTTACTCTTAGGGAAAACAGTGTGTAAACAAGTAAAGAGTAGAATGACTAGTACCAAGCCCTTGGATAATAGAAGAGAGAAATTGCTGCTGGCTTTCTACCAATAGTAGAGTGAGCAAGTGAATGGCGGTATGCTCACCAGTGGATTTCTACCCAGCAGTTAAGAACCAACAGACCACAACCATAGTATGGATGAAGTTCACAAACACTGACAAGAGAAGCCAGACAACAAGAGTGGACAGCGTGTGTGCGTAAGGTACAGCAGTAAGCGAAATTGTTCTACATGATACTGTTCAAAGTTGGGAGAGTTCACTCTTGGGAAATAGTAGCTGGAAAGGACCAAAGAGTTTCTGGAGTGATGATAACATTTTCTTCCTTGAGCTGGGTACTCAAGAACGGATGAGTACACTTAAAGAAAGCTCAAGTTGTATATTTAGAATTGCTGCACTTATACATATGTGATTCTCCACTAGATAGTTCACCAAGTGAATGAGTTGAACCCCTTGGACTCAGGAACTATGCCCTCTTAAGACTTGGCTGACTATTGCATGTGCTGGATACCCAGGTGAATCTAGTAGCCTGTCTGCCCTCCTGTCCTCCCAGTTCAACTCTCTATAGCTGAAACCCATAAACAAATGCACAGCCAGATTTGGCTGTGGTCTTAGCCAAGACCAGGGCACTTAGAATCTGTCTCTTAGCAAAGATATAGAACCTCCCACTTTCCCCTTGTCCCCCACATGTGTGACTTGAAGAACAACACAGATTGTTCGAAATCATTGCCTCAAGGGACACAGTGGCCTTCCAAGGCATATGCAGGAAGCATAGTTCTATTCAAAGAAAGAAACAGCACAACTTTCAGTGTAGAAGATCTAAATCTGGCAGCTTCTGGAACATCAGAGTTGACTCTTAAACAACACAGCTTTGAACCGTGCAGGGCCACTTAGATATGGACTTTTTTCCACCTCTGTCACTCCTGAGTCAGCAAAACCAACCCCTCCTTTCCCTCCCTTTTGCTCCCTTTTCCTCTTCCTCAGCCTATACTCAGTGTGAAGATGATGAGAATGAAGACCTTTATGAAATACAGCAAATATATCTTCTCTTTGTTATGACTTTTATAATAACATTTTCTCTAGCTTACTTTAAGACTACAGTTTATAATACATATAACATGCAAAATGTGTGTTAATGGACTATTTATGTGCTCAGTAGGCTATAAATTTGGGGGGAGTCAAAAGTTACATGCAGGTTTTTACCTGCATAACAGGTCAGCACCCCTAACCCCTGTGTTGTTCAAGGGTCAATTGCATATATACACATATGTACATATATAGTCATATGTGATTTTATTGACTACAGTTCTATTTATTTAGAACTATATATAACTGTTATAGCTATTTTTCTATGAATGGTTTTTTCATTTTTGTCCTCCAAATTCTATGATGGCACCATAATTCTTCTGGGAGTGGGTGCAAAGCCCTTGGTGTTCACAAATTTCCAGTGTTCAGTCCCATCCACTGAGGTTAAAGGTAACAGTCTGAGCTCCCTTATAGATAAAAATCCCTTCAAATCTCACCAATGGGAACAGGGCCTGGAAGGAATCTTATAGCCATCCCCTCCAATCTCTCCTCCTCTGGACTTCTACCCTTGAGATTGTTTGGGGGATGATAGAAAGACCATGGAGTTGAGCCCTGGCCACCGCAGCCCCACTCGTAGTTGTCATCAGCCTCAGTATTCCCAGCCACAGACCCTGACCCGCTGCCTCGGGCCTCTCTTCTGCACATTAACATCCCACACTTCCACTGTCCTTCCCTAAAATGGCTCTTCACTACACTATCCTCTAAGAAGTCTCCAAATTCTCTCCATCCCTCTAAGGATGTGGGGCCTAGAAATGAATAAGTAATTCAAGCTGAAGTCTAGTTAGCTGGAGGAGCATAGAGTGGAAGCATTCCCTATGTATAATACTATTATGTCCATAACCTGCACCTTCTATGTCCATAACCTGCACCAGGCCCATACTCATCTCCAGAAGATACATCCGGGTCTTAAGTCCAAAGCCTGTGTCAACTTGGAAAGAGTCTTTGCAAATGTGACTATGTTAAGGAATTAATGAGTTGGGGAGGTAGAGATTATCCTGGATTACCTGGGTGGACCCTAAATGCCATCACAAGTGTCCCTGTAAAAGAAAGGCAGAGGGGGTTAGGCATAAAGAAGAGGAGAAGGTGGTGTGAAGACACAGGCAGAGGCTGGGGTGATGCAGTCCCAAGCCAAGGCACGCTTGAGCCCCAGAACGAAGGAGATTCCCCCCTAGAATGTCAGGACGTAACCAAAACCTTCACTTAAGCCCAGTAACACTGATTTAGGACTTCTGGCCTCCAAAACTATGAGACAATGAATTTCTATTGTTTTAAACCACCACATTTGTAATAACTTTTTTTGCAGCTGCAGTAAGAAGCTAATATTTAACCCAAAACTACATTTGCTTTCTTGTTTTTATCTCTCCATGATGCTGACTTACTAATTTAACCAATTCTTTTCTTCCACCTAAAAATATATATATATGTGTGTAGTTAAAAATGAAGTGGAGCAGAGGAAATGAAGATGTCCTATTTTTTTTTTGGATTCCTAAGCACAGAATGTAGAGGAAGGGCCTTAGTTTGAGACTGATGGGTTGTGTGACCTTGGATAAGCTGGTCTATCTTTTCAAGCCACTTCTCCCATTTGTAAATGACCACTAGTAGATCACGTACACATCTACATTGCAACATTGATTGCCCTGTCCTCTAGTGATTTGTTCCCAAACCCATCTCCCCACCAGACGCGAGTTCCAGAGGGCAAGAGCCTCATCCTATTCCTATTATTCATCTCTGGCCTCTGTGCCCAGTTCAGCAGTAAATGGACAACTGGAGAAATTAACGAGTTGTCATCAAGTAACTACTCTCTCATCCTGCGGAGTTGACTGGCAGAAATGTTGCAGGATGGGACTGGAAACCAGAGATCTGGAGCCCAAAGCTCTGCAGCAGGAAGACATCCATCAGCTAGTCCTGGCATCTACACAGCACTTTATGAGTGACTTGTGTTTTTATCAATGTAGCTCTGGGTTGCTTTATCTATTTAATAAATAGATATTTATATAATAAATAGATATTTAAGTTATAATTTCAAAAACAACTACAACAACTACTTCTATGCTTGAATTTCATAATTATGACCAGTAGGGCCACACTTGAAAAATCAATTGCTTGCAGAGATGCCTCACAGTTGTAGGAAGACTTTCCTAAACATCTGGCCATTTATGTTCCTAATTCCAGTCTCCACAGGTGTACAATCTGATGATAGACCATGAAAGGCTGCACATGAAAGCATTTGGCCTGGAGCCTGGCTTTCTTTGCTCCCCTCTGCTAGATTTGGGCTCTTCCCCTGGCAACACCAAAAGGCTCATCCTAGGGGCAGATGGTCCAGCCACTACACAGCACCGAGAGACCTGCCCCTGGGTAGCAGACACAGGCAACCTGCTGAGATTTTGATGGAGGACCCTGTTTTTGATGGAATTTTCATATAATTTAAAGACCTTTTAAAATCAGTTGTCAGCATCATCGTTGGCCTGAACACAAATACTATTTGTAACAGAAATTAGAGCATGATTGGGATTTACACAATAATCACCGAAATCTAGAATTCTCTATGAAAATCTATATGCTTCTAATCAAACTTTATCTGGAATTTATCTGGTGTTATTTTATTAATCAGAACCATCACAGGCACCTACTTGTCCCTGTAGGAAGGTGACTATCAATAGATCAGTCCAACTTAAGAGTAGATTCAAGGCCCTGATAGAGGTGCAATTTACCCCGAAACTCATCCGTTCTGAAACAATGACCAGGAAGACTTTTAACTGAGCCTCTTTCCTTCTGTCCACAGCAATTGTTCTGGGGCCTTAGAATTTCTTCTCATGTTTATTTACAAATGATGATTTTCTTATTTATATATGGTAACTTTCTAGTTATAAAACTTCCTTAAGTAAATGGATTATCATGCAAATATAAAGCCATTCTAGATGCAATTTTTCTGATGTCTTTTTAGGAATTTAAGGACCCTGCTGCCAATCCAAAATTCTCATTTCATCTCATAGCTTTAAATTTTTTTGTAATTATCAGCCCCTCCTTTTTTGTTTCAAATCTGTCCCTGTGGCTCTCAAATTCTGCCTTTTAAAGCCCAAATATTCCATGACTCAGACTTACATGCTAATATTTCTTAAATCACATAAGGTAAAAAAGAAACATGCAATTTTCCCAATTTTACCTTTTCTTATATTTTCTTCCAAAAATTTCAGCCAAGCGCTACTGCTTGAAATAGCGTGCAAATTATTGAATTACTAATAAACAACTACTGGGAGAAATATACTGTTTGTTTTAATCAAATGGTTAATTCACTATGATATAGAGAAAGTTCTAATTCAATCAAATTTGTGTGGCACACCCACAATGAGTAAGGCAGTGTAGAAGACACACAGACATGTTGTGACCTGTTTCTGCTGTCCAGGGTCTGCAAATCTTTACCGAACACTTAATGAAACTTGTCAGGAAAACAGGATGGCTGTGGGGAAAGCCACCAGTGGAAAGCAGCACATTGGAAGAACAATCTTTCTCCTGCAGGGTGGTCAGGGTGGACTGATGGCAGTTAGTTACGGCAGGGTGGATAGGGCCAGGATAGGATGAAAGCTGGGAAGAGGAGGCGAGGTAGAGACTTTCCAGACAGGTTGGAGAGAAAAAGGAAACAGCTAAGAAAATAAAACACATCATCTATGTGGAAAAACTAGACAGAGGGAGAAAGCAGAACTCTCACCGAAGTATAGGTCTTAGAGAAGTAAGCAGAGATACAAGTTGGAACCAGGATAAATCAGGACCTTGCATGCCAAGCTAAAGAGTCTGAAGGGTTTCCTTTTGGCAATCGGAAGGCAGGGGGGATAGCTGAGCAAGGGAATGATGTGTCTTAGAAAGATTAAGGAGCCTGCATTGTGCAAAGTGCAGGCTGGTAAATTACAAGACAGGTAACAAGTGTTAGGTCTACTGATACAGATCAGGCACAAGCCAGGTTGATGAAGGAGGAAATAAAGGGTTGTGTATAAATGATGCAAGGGAATAGGGAGACAGAGAGAGAAAGCAGACACTGTATTTCTAAGCCCCAATGACTAGGGTCACTAATGGAAACCATTACAAATTCAAGGGCAGAAATACAATAATTGCAGATTTTAGATGTGTTCAATTGAAGGTAAATTGTCCAAGGAAAATGTCTAGCAATTAAATAGTCACATTTATTCAGAGCTCACCATTGGGGCAACAGTATTCTGAGTTGTTTATGCTCGTGTAGTCACATGGAAATTCCGTGAGATAGATATGTTATCCCCTCTTTACAGACGGGAGGATGGAGGCTAACAAACGCCACATAAGCAGTGAGAGGCAGAATAGAGACCTAACCCCAGCCTGTGGGTCTGCATTCCACTGCCAAGTTCCTAAGACAAGCTGGTGAGGGGGGTTAAGGCCTAGGAGAGTAATCAGAGCTAGAAACAGAAATGTGAGAGTAATAAGGGGATAAGCAGAGGGAGGAAGATAGAATCCAACAGCAGATCTTTGGTCCCTAGTTTGCGTTTCAATTGCAGGTGCAAATTTAATAATAATGACCAACAGCATCCTGTGATACGTGACCTCAGTGCAGAAACAGGGATTCCTTGAGGAGTAAAGAGGCTGATTCTGTTTTCCTCCCATTCCAGGCCCTTGTCATTTTACTCTTCCCTTTACAAATTCCCAGGGACCCACTTTGCAATAATCAGAGATTAATTGTATAACTGGGAAGATTTCCAAACCAATCTGAATACAATCAAGAGAGAGAAACTGCATGGTAATTTGAATAGTAAAAGGTTAATATAAAGAAGTGTCTGCTCTAATAGGGGATTAGATTTACAAAGGACCAGCTAATAAGAAGGAGAAAAAACTTTAAAGAACGCAGGAATAGCAAGTATTTGGTGTGGAGAAGCCGCTACTCTTAGAGCTAAGGGCCGACGGGGTTAGAAAGGGCACCTCTCTGGCTCACAGGATGGCAGAGAGGACACTGCTGGTGTCTTCTAAGGGGCTGGGACCACCTGCTCCTGGGGAAGCATCTCACCCAAGGAAGAGGTGCTGGGTGGGGGGTTCTGGCTGCTGAATGCTACTAGCTGCAACCACTGCAGGAACCAGAGATTAGGACAAAGTATATAAAACGCAATAGCTCTTCTATATAAAACATTAAATATATATTGCATAAAATTCCCTTTCACTGTGGCAGAAAAAAGTTGTCCAAAGACCACACAAAAATCTGTAAATGCTTGGTTAGGTGGGCACAACCTGGCAGAAGTAAAACATCCAAGCAAAAATTACCACCATAATTTCTTAAAATTAAAGGAACTGTATTTTTAAAAGGCTGTGGGGTGGGGAAGCATAGGAAGGGAGCTATCAGAGAGCCTGAAGTGATGAATCATTGAAAGATAAAAAGACAATGGAACCAAATGGACCAAGAAACATGAGCAGAAAAAGGAACCCTCCCCTCCAAGAGAGCCACAACGTGTGCTGGCTTCTCGGGTGGCAGCCAATGCGGGGGTGAGGCCTCACGGGCACAGGCTCTAGAGGCAGGAGATGCCCACCACCCCCT
>CAUYQV010124676.1:0-21763 GCA_963574575.1 Galagoides demidoff
CAGATAACTCAGCATATTACAGGGTGGGTGAAGGAACAGCTTTTTCACCTTACTAGTGCTGAGAAAACAAAAAATAGAGTTCAAATGACATGAAGGCTGTGTTGATCAGTTTGATGGAAGTATTTCGGATTGCATGTGAAAACCCCACACTGTACCCCAGAAGTGTATTAATGTGCATAGTTACCATTCAATAAAAAAAAAAAAATAGAGTTCAACTTTTTTTAACTTTTTATTTGGAAACAACTTCAAACTCACAGAAGAATTACAAGAATAAAAATAGTACAAAGGGAAAAAATATTCCTCATGTCCCGTGTGATATACCCTTTTTTAATCCTAAAATTTGTTATTTGTATATTTTCATTTTCCCTTGATCAAGTTCGCTGGAAAGTTGCCCACTTTTTAGATTTGCTCTAAGAATTAGCTTTGTATTCTGTTGCTTATTTTATTCCCTAATAATATCTTTTCTTACATTTATGATTTCCTTCTACTTTCTTCAAATTTACCGCTCTGGGCTTTTTCTAGTCTTGATGTGGATACCTAACTCATTTAGTCTTAATTCTTATTGCTATTTAAGAGCTGTATTTACACCTGTGTATTTTCCTTTCTGTATACCTTGTTGGCATCCACAATGTTTGACATAAAGTACTGTCATCCTTAGTCATTGTCAAATATGGTATTTTGCAATTTCATTGCAATTTACATTTGAATGATGAATTTGAATGTGGTCGAGATTTCCTGTGAGACCCAGGATGTGGTCTATTTTTGGTTTCATATGTCTCTTCTTTTTCCTTGATTTTTCCTTACCTTTCTGGGATTTTTATTAAATATTATTACTAACTTTTTATTCCTTTGCTCCATGTTTTTTTTTTTTAATTGTCTCTCATATTCTCTCGGCTCTATATTCCTTCCTGACGATTTCTAGGAAGGTTTCTCAACCTGGCTTTCTTTCTTTTTTTTTTTAATGAATGGTAACTATGTACATTAATACACTTCTGGGGTACAGTGTGGGGTTTTCACATGCAATCCGAAATACTTTCATCAAACTGATCAACACAGCCTTCATGTCATTTTCTCAGTTATAGTTTTAAAACATTCTGATTCTACTCTTAGAGAGTTTCACTTGTACCCCTGTTAAACTTTGATAAGATAGTTATTTGTGTGGGAAGTGGAAACATTCCACTGAATTTTTTTTTTTTTTTTTTTTTTTTTTTGCAGTTTTTGGCTGGGGCTGGGTTTGAACCCGCCACCTCCAGCATATGGGGCCGGCGCCCTACTCCTTTGGCCACAGGCACCACCCCATGATCATCCTGTCTTTCTGGCCATGATGATTTATTCACAAACAGGTCCAAGACCTCAGTCAGCTTTATGAAGGTCAGTATAAGGCCATACTTGAGGATTGTGGAGGTCCATTCTCTCTCTTCTTCTGGACTGTGTATTACACCGATGGGAATATAAACAGCTTGGTCTAATCCTGATGATCTTGAGGATAACGCATCAAGAAGAGCATAGAGTTGCGAGCTCATTCCTAGTAACATTGTTTGGGCTGTGACACACGTACCAGATTAAATCAGTTTTTACCTATAGACCTTTTAGCTTATATAAGCAATAACTTTTTTTCTTAAACTGGTTGGGTCAAATTACTAGCAATTTGCAGTTGTTAAGAGTCTTGACTTTTACTATTATCTATTAGGACTATTAATACTATTATACTAATTAGTATTTTGATTAGTACTATTATACTAATCACTTATTTTTGGTTAGTTAGAACCATATACTTTTAAATCTGGAAGGAAACTGATAGATCATCCAGTTTAGGGATTGGCAAACTTTTTCTTAAAGGTCTGGATATTACTATTTTGGGCTTTGTGGGCTATGTGATCATTGTTGCAACTACTCATCTGTGCCACTGTAGATCGAAAGCAGCTATAGACAACATGTAAATAAATGAGAAAGGTTATATTCCAATAAAACTTTATTTATAAAACAAATGGAGGACCCATGGGCTATAGTTTATCAAACCCTGCTCTAGCTCAGTTCTTCTCATTGATTTAGTGAAGAAACCTAGAACCTAGGTCTCATAGAAGTGAAGTGATTCAACAATGATGGACTATTTCGTTCCTGACCAGGCTGAGAGAAGGTCTTTAACTTCCGACTTTTCTAGTACTCCATGTTTCCCGTTAGAATATTCTAGCTTGATGTAAATTTGAAATTCAATAACTTAGGGATAACGCAAAACATGGTGCATTCTTGAAGTTTCTTCCCAAGGAGCTAGGATGGGATCTATGTCCTGTCTTCTTTTGGAGACTGTTGCAAGACTTCAAAAGAGACTTGGTTCTCTTTGAACCTTATCAAAGAGGTTCTCAGGAGAAGATGGGGTCTTTTAAGAGCCAACTTTAGATGCTAAGTACTTTCTGGGGGTGAAGTTATCTTTATATGGTAGGAATAATTTGGATCTCCTGATAAACTTTTCATTGCTGAATGAGGGCCATCTCACTAGTTGTTCATTAGTTCCAATCTTTTATACTTCTTTTCTGTCTTTGTTTTTTAAATAAATCCTTTCTTTCAATCTCTGTTTCTTACTCCTTGACTCAAAGATCATGTTTTCTATGAAACCCTTTGTTATATTGGTTTAGTTAATTTTTCACACAGTTCTCTCAGATTAGGAATACAGTAGGGGTATATTATAAGAATTTGCACTTGTTGACATGTTCTTTTGTACCGTTTTCTTCACTCGTGCATATGTGAGTATTTGCATGAATGGTCTCGCTCCAAACCAAAATGAGAAGCATTGGTTTGCATTTCTGTAGTTTACTCCTTCAAAAGAGAACTCTAGTTATGGCAGGAGGTCTGTAAAGGCTGATTGACACCTCACTGCTCCTGTGTGTGAGTGCTCCCACACAACAGGCAGCATGAAGTGATGACTCAGACACAGTTTCTGGATGGGAGCAGGAGGACATCAGCTGGTGCATCATGGAATTATTGTGGTGCTGTGCACTAAGATATTGACTGTATGATGTGTTCTAAATAGAAAGTGTCCATATCACTACCATGGCATGGCTTTTAGGGAAGCTGAGTACTCAGACAAAAGGTAGCCTCTGAAGGGAAAATCTCATCATGTAGTTCATTTAGAGAGCTACAATATTGTGCAACCATTTTTCACATAAATAAACAAGTAAGGGCAATTTACCTCCAACTGTTTACATATGCATGAGATGTAAGTTTATAATTTTGAACAGGTCTGAACCAATTCTCAGCATGCTTCATGATTTCTGCTCAAAGGATCTAAACAAGGAGTCAGATTTTATGCAGAGGGTGTGGGCTGATCATGAAAGGCTCCCCAGGACCTGGAAGAATATAATCGAAGTCAGAATGTTTTTTCCACATTGGTTTTGATGAATGTTCGGCTAATATTTTCTGAGTGACCACGTATGTCCCAGTGTCATTTCTAGTTTCTTAGTAGGGATGAAATGAAGTGAGATATCAAAACCCATTCTTCTTTGCGGTCTGCTAGATATTCACGTGTACAGCAAATTGCATTTGTTTTCACTATAGAATTTTGGACAAGCCATTTAGCAAATTCTTTTGTGGACATCGGTACTATTTTTTATTTTTTAAACTACTATTTATCAGAAGATATCTAAGCATTCTACACCTGGCTTCATTCATGTGTCTTGATTGGGTTCTTTACCTGATTTTTGCAGTCCTAGTTTTGGTGTCTAGGTACTGATAAGCACGCCTCCTGCAGTATTCTATCTTAAGAAGACTTATCTCTGCCTGGGCCTGCTATGCATTACCTGAGCACATAAACAAAGCGCTATCTTGACACACACTTTCATGATTTTCTGTAGAGAAATTCCTGTTGACAATCTTTACTGCTGAAGAGTTATGTGTCATGCCTAGGAAAGGCTAGAAAACAATTCTTCCAGCTCTACTCATTCGTCCCCATATAATATCATCCAGTTCTTCACTTTTCAAAAAAGCATCCTTTTTTTAGCAGGTTTTAAGAAAGTGAGATCCACTTTTGCCTTGAATTTAGCCCTTGGAGTGCATTAATCCAGACTAGGAGTTGCTCCAGAAAGCTGACCCTGGGTAAAGCACGGGCTTGATTCCCTTCTACACCCCGCTCCCACCCGCTGTTATTTCTCTCATGTTGAAAGGAGACAGACACTCCTTGTCTTTGTGGTGCCCCTGGGCAACATGGTGACACATCCTAGGAGAACACTTTTTCTGAGAATCAACACAAACTGAGTGGCTACTGTGTGCCAGACCCTGAATTTGATATTCACAGCAGGGCCATGAGGTGGGTATTCTTAAATTTATTTTACAGATATAGAAACTGAAGCTGTAAGAGTTCAAATAACTTATTTATCTCATTCTGATTTGGAAGGTGTGCTTATATATATTATCTTTACGTACAATGAAATTGAACTAGGTCACTGTTCACTTATTTTTGACAAAATGTTCACTTACTTTCAACTTTTTTTTTTTTTTAGCCGGAGCTGGGTTTGAAGTTACCACTTCCGGTATATGGGGCCAGCACCCTACTCCCCTGTGCCACAGGTGCTGCCCTTACTTTCACCTTTTTACCAAGCCCATGGTGTTAAAGTTTTCTGCTAAAGTGTTAATGAGTGATTTTCTCTTTGTTGTTTAATGAATGAATGAATGAATTTTTATTTCAGATTAATATGAGGGTACAAATGGTTAGGCAAAGTTCAAGTTGTAGTTAAGCCCTTCAAGGTAAAGTTCAAGTTGTAGTTAAGCCCCACATCCAGGGGATGGGCACACTTACACTGTGCACATTAGGTGAGAGCTTACCAATGTCCCTCCCTCCTTTCCTTTCCCATTTTCCACTCCCCCACTTGAACATAATTGTATTTTTCTCTCATGTGGGCCTGTAGCTGTTTATCTATTGGTTTCATACTAGTATTGAATACTTTGGATACTTAATTTTTCCATTCTTGTGATACTTTACTAAGAAGAACATACTTCAGTTTCATCCAGATAAATACAAAAGTTATAAAATGGCTGGGCACTGTGGCTCATGCCTACAGCACTCTGGGAGGCCAAGGTGAGAGGATCACTTGAGTTCAGGAGTTTGAGACTAGCCTAAACAAGAGGCTTGTCTCTACTAAAAATAGAAAAAAACTAGCCAGGCATTGTGGCAGGCAGCAATAGTCCCAACTACTCAAGAGGCTGAGGCAAGAGGATTGGGGTTTGAGGTTGCTGTGAGCTATGACACCACAGCACTCACTCTATCTAGGGTAAGAGAGTGACACACTTGTCTCAAAAAAAAAAAAAAGAAAAAAGGAAAAGAAAAAGATGTAAAGTCTCCATCTTTTTTATGGCTGAGTAGTACTTCATAGTAGACATATGCCTTTCTGAGGTGTGCTTGCATTTTAGGAATTCACAATCACCTAATCAATAAACATTTGCTAACTTGATATTTAAGTATTTGTGGAGAAGCAGAATAGTATTGGTAGGTGTGGGCTCTGTGGGGACAAGTCATCTGAGTTTAAGTTATGGCTCTTCCTCTTACCAATTGTGTTAACTTGGTTAGATTGCTTAACTTCATTTTATTTACTTATTTATTGTTTAAAAATATTTACCTTTCTGTGGTAAGAACTCAACCTGAGACCTACCCACTTAACGCATTTTTAAGTGTGTGACACAGTTGCCTGCCTGCATTGCCAGCCCAGTGTTCTCACAAGGCTGCCTCTCAGGGTCCCTTGGTGTCCCCCAACCCCCCATATTCCAGCTTTATCCCCTATCTTAGTTCACAGTGCTGTATTGCCAACTAGAAGGACACTTTTTTTGGTTATTGTTGTTTTTGTAAACCTGTGGGGTCTGTGCTTCAAGAGCTTTGGGCTGATGAGCAGTGGGACACCCGGCTGAGGCTGCTGTTTGCAGAAGAGATAAAGAGGAAGAAAGTACAAGGAATTTGGCCAAATGTGAATATTTATATTTTTCCAGATAATTAACTATGGCAGCTTGCAAGGGAAATATTTGCCAGTGCCCGTGAACATTACCAAGTGTAATGCTATCTTCTGATTAAACAACATATGCTCTCCAATAATACATATGCATGAGAGATAGAGAGAAAGGTGCCAGTATGCTCATCATTCTGAATTTCTTAAATTTGGTGTCATCCAGATTCTTATGTATTTTGGGACTTACAAGGGAAAAGGAGAGGCTAAGAGCCCATTGATTTTGCATTGTTCTTTTTCTAATCCGCCTACAGACAATATTGTCAGTGTTACTAATGTCAGTAATGCTATATGGAGGGAGTGCTGGGTTATATACTCGGGAGTAGGAAAGAAAATGTGCAATTTCATGAATTAGGCTTTGGTTTAATTTCTCAATGAAACTTGTTTTCTAGGTCAGTGGATCTTCAGCTTTGGCTGTGTCAGCATCACCTGGTGGCCTTGTTAACACTGATTTCTGGGCTCCAGTTGGTGCCTTTGGTTCAGTAGGTCTGGGGGAGGGCCCAGGAGGGTGCTGCTGGCCCAGGGGCTACAATTTGAAAACCACTAGCACGGGTTAAGGTGTGGATTGTGTAGAACAGCTTGGGAAGGTATTGGTTGACCAGAGATCCCACTGTGATATTCAAGATGTGTTTATTCTAACATATTGTGGGAGATTCCCACATGTTTTTATTTATCAAGGGTAAGAGTGGTTTGATGAAATAGTGTCTGGCATAAAATCAACTATGATTAGCCAAAAATTGTAAACCAGACTCTAGTTATGAACTTGCAAGTTGCTTTTCTTGCCGTTATCATCAGCAGATCCTCAGAAACTCACAAACAGCATCAGTTGGAAAGCACCCATCTGTGGGCATCACGGTGCCCAGGGACAGGCTTGTGGCCTCAGTGCTGATTGGCCCATTGGCGGTTGCTGCTGTCTCCATTCACAGCTATTTTCTGCAACAACTCAGTTCCTTATGGGATAAAATTTTCAGGAACACTTCTGAAGGAAGGAACCATCGCACAGTTTTTTTGGGGGAAACTTTTGAGTGATATTATTAATATTTTAGCACCCTTACAAATATTACAAAATATTTAACCTAAACCAAATCGAACACAAAAATATGCCAATCAGATTGTTCATCCCTTGGCTCACTAAGCAGTGTCCTATAATCAACAAATATTATTTCTGGAATAAGTAGAATCAGACCCAATTTTAAATGGGTCATTGGCGAGTTGGATCCAGCATAGTTTGAGAAAGAATTCCCCTAGGATGTATGGATGCCTTCTCTTAGTGCAGTCTCAGGTGACTGAGGTGACTGAATCCAAGTCCTCCTCCCAGAGTCTCGTATCCCTCACAACTTTTATTCTCTTTTCTGGCCTACAGCATCGTGAATAGTATGTCAACTTAAATTGGCAGGTCACCTTTAATCCAACGGGGCTGTTGGATTCTGCAGTGAGAATTTTGAACATCTGTAGAACAACGTGAGGACACCAAAGGAGTTAAAAATATGCAGCTCTGGCACGCTGACTATTCTGAGTTAATGGCACTTAAAAACCAACAAGCACAAGAAGGTCACTCTAACCTTCCTTCTGTTTCTCAAAAAGCAAGAGATGTAATTCCCGTGGGACAGATGTCCTCCTTATACTGGAGAGAAAGTATCATTTTTATCTTCAGGGATGGGAAGTTGAGGCTGAGGAAATAATTAGAACAATTTTTTTTTTCTTTGAGACAGAGTGTCACTTTGTCACTCTCAGTAGAGTGCTGGAGAGTCAGCTTACAGCAATCTCAAACTCTTGGGCTCAAGTGACCCTCTTGCTTCAGCTTCCCAAGTAGATGGGACTACAGGTACCCACCACAACACCTGGCTATTTTTAGAGATGGGGTCTTATTCTGGTTCCACCTGGTCTCAAACTCCTGAGCTCAAGTAATCCACCTGCCTTGACCTCCCAGAATGCTAGCATTACAGATGTGAACCACAACACTCAGCCCTAAAAAATTCTTATTAGAATAATTCTTACTCTCCTAGCCAGTTCTCTGACCAATGAACTACCCTAGCCTAAGACCTGTTCTTTGCCTTGTGATATGTTCATAATTTGCTGCTCTCTAATTCAGCACCTAAATGTTTCTCTAACTTTCTGTCTTTGTGTCTTCGTCAAGGCTTTGGTGTCATGTAAAACTCACACTAAATAAATGTGTATGCTTTCTCCTGATGTTCTGTCTTATATCAGTTTTAATTTCAAGGTCCAGCCAAGAAACCTAAAAGGGTAGAGGTAAAATTTTCCTCCCCTAAAACACTGAGGTATATAGTTAAAATTTTGTCTCGTAGGTCAGTGGTTCTCCATTGGGCACCATTTTGCTCCCACCCTACCCCCTAAGAGACTTTGGGAGTGTCTGGGGGCATTTTTGGTTACACCTGGGCAGTTGCTACTGGCATCCAGCGGCTAGAGGGATGCTGCTACATGTCCTAGGATGTGCAAGAGAGTGCTTGCTGTGAAAGGCTATCCAGCCTCAAGCATCAGTTGTGCTGAGATGAGGAAACCCTGGCCTGGGGGATGTGGGCAGGGAGTTGAGACGCCCTTGGCTCATTAGATGCTTAGAAAGGTTAAGTCATTGCAGCCTGTGGCATCTTCAGCTTCAAAGAGAGAACCCAAAAGACCAACATAGTGACTCGGGGGTCCCTGGTACTGTAAAACCAGCCAGGTAGAAGTCATGGGCAGGTAGGAAAACAGCATGTTTGGGCCATTTTGTGAGGCAAGGCTTCTGCTCTCATCCCTCAGGATAAAATCCAGCCCTTGCAAGCAAGGCAGTATTCACTTCAAAGTTTGAGTTACCATCACGTAGAGCTGTGGAGGTCATTAAACTGCATTTTGAAGGCAGCATGGTGATTTCGTTTTCTTCAAACAGGGTGTTCAGTTAATTTATTCTGCCTGGCTGTGGAGCGACCCAGTGCTGGACAATCTGTGGAAATACATGCCTATTCCTCATTATAGCTAATGGGAGTTTCAAAGCGGCTCACAGATTTAGTGTCCTATTTGGTCTGACTTGTATAACACCTGTCAGTAGGCTGCTTTCCTGCTATGTCATTAATATTTAAATAATGCGATTTAAAGGTCAAACTGTGCCTACAGCAATATTAAAATATGGCATTCTCTTCCATGATGCAAAGGACTAGGAGAGAAGACTCATAAGAGACAGACAAAGGGTAATAATTAACAAATTAAGGAGTCTGATTTTTCTTTTATTTTCTGGATGGAAGTCTGTATTGTTGGGTTGAATTGTTGCAAAGCCAAACCACAGGGGATGAGGTCTGTTGAGACTAGCCCTGAGTGAATAGGAGAGGTTGGGAGGCTTATCTGAGGGTTCCCCCAAAGCTCCTGTCTGTCCGTCTCCCTCTGCCTTTTCCTCAGTGACTCTCTTGTTGGTCCTCTAACCTCTTTACCTTCAGGTCTCCTCACCTTGGCTCAGTCTATCAACCTTCGCCCACAATGCACATCATTCTCAGTAGAGGGCGCTCTCGTCCGCCATTGTTACTTTGGAAAAGTTGCTCTGCCATGGTCTGATGTTTGTGTCCTCCCCGCCCCCAACTTACGTGTTAAAACCTTAACCCCAAATATATGATATTAGGAAGTAAGGCCTTAGGGAACACTCTATCTTCACTAATGAGATAAGTGTCCTTATAAAAGAAGCTCGAAAGAGAGACTCTTCATCTCTTGTACCATGTGAGGACACAGCAAGAAGGCACCATCCATGAGCAAGAAGTGGCCCCTTTCCAGACACCAAATCTGCCAGTACCTTGATCTTGGACTTCTCAGCCACCAGAACTGTGAGCAATACATTTCAGTTTATAAGCCACCCAGTCTTTGGTATTTTGTTATATCAGCCAAACAGACTAAGACACGTTCATTGACAAATTTACAAATGACATTGGTATGGAAATGGTGGTAAATATTTGCCAGTGTTTTGACACTCAGCAACCATCAGCCACCCCTTCCTTCTGCCAGGTCTTGGTGTGATAGTAAGTCTGTGTACCTGGCTCCGCCGTGGGTGAAAGATTTCCATTGTTGCCTTAGGGTTGCAGAGACTTAGAAGGTAGGGTAAAATCACCCTAGGGCCTCACTGTGAGCACAGCTGTCCTGAGTTTTTGAGCTCTGCTGCTTTCTTGGTTCCCTCTGTCACCAAGCCTGGTTTGATAGTGGCTCACTGATTCTCTGAGCTCCTAATGTTGTCCTTCCAAGAATTTCCTTTTGCCTGATAAAACAGATTTTTAGTGAGACTTGTTTTTTTGTCTGAGAGTTTTGTCTTAAGACAAAAGCTGAGAAGAAATATATGACAAATATTCCACAAAACTGAACTAGTTTGGTAACCTTTAGCCTTTGGCAACCTTTAGCCTTCAGCAACCTCTTGCTTTTGTGAGAAAGGCTTTCCTGGTTTCCTGTAGCTGCAGTAACAAATTTTTAACAAACTTGATGGCTGCAAACAACACATTTATTCTAGAAGTCAGAAGTTAAAAATGGGTCTCACTGGGCCAAAATCAAAGTATCAGTAGGGCTGCATTTTATCTGGAGGCCTTAAGGGCTTTTCTGGTTTTCCTCACCCTTCCAGCTTCTAGAGGCTGCTTCATTTCTAGGTGTGTGCCCTGCTTCCATGGTCAAAGCCCTATCACCGCATCATTCCAACCTCTGCTTTTGTCTTCACATTGGTTTTTCTGCCATTGACATTCCTGCCTCTCACTTTTGCTTATACAGACCCTAGTGATTACATTGCTATTACATGGAAAATCATCTTCCCATGCCAAGATCCTTAACCACATTTGTAAAAAGTCTCTTTTGCCACAAGAAGTCACATCTTCAAAGGTAAATATCTTTGGGGGTGGGCTCATCATCCTGCCTACCAAAAAAGGCAGAGGATTTTTTCTTAGATTTGTTTTCTAGAGGATTTTTTCTTAGATTTTTTCTTAGATTTGTTTCTACATAAGTAAGTTTTCTTTGCTTTTCTCCTTTTTCTGTACTTTTTTCTTTTTGAGATAGAGTCTTGTTATGTTGCCCTAGTTGAGAACCATGGCATCATAGCTCACAGTAGCCTCTAACTCCTGGGCTCAAGTGATCCTCTTGTCTCAGGCTCCCAAGTAGCTGGAACTACAGGCACTCACCACAATGTCTGGCTAGGTTTTAGAGATGCTCAAGCTGGTTTCAAACTTCTGACCTCCAGTAATCCATCTGTCTCGGCCTCCCAGAGTTCTAAGATTATAGGCATGAGGCACCATGCCCAGCCCTGCAGTTTTTTTTGTTTGTTTTTGTTGTAAAATAAGACACATATTCCAGAAAATCAAAACTTTCAGCCTAGTGAATTATTAAAAGGGAAATACCATTTTAATCACCATCTGGTAAATAAATAAAACTACCAACCCCCAGAATCTCTCTATATATCACATTCCAAATGCAGGTCCCCTCCCATTCTCCAAATGTAGTTTCACTTTATAGTAACCACATCTTTGCATTATTTTATGGCTTTGTCACCCACGTGTGCATCTGGACATTATAGCTTAGTCTTACTCATATTAAAAACTCGAGAAACCTTTCGAGTCTTTTTTAATTTACCAGTTTCAGTCTACCCCTTTTTCTTACAATTACTCTGTTGAGCTTTTGACTAGGAGAGCTTCCCACAGTCTGATTTTGCTGATTTCATAAGCAAGGCAAAGACCAGTGTGTCCCCTTATACTCTGTATTTCCTGAAAATTGGTATCTGGATTTGGATGCTTGATCAGATTTAGCTTGAATCCTTTTGGTAAAGCAATAGGCAGTGATGTGTCCTCTCACCAGGGGCCACATAACGTCTGTGTTTTGCCATTTTTTTTTTTGGATGTCATTGTTATTGCTCAAAGCCCAGATTCATTAATTGATTAGCGATTACAGGATGGTGATATTCTAATTACATGACTTTTTATATGAGGGACATTACAAAATTTTGAGATACACAAAAATTAAGAAACATGAAATCATTTTGATTACTATATTTTCTCAAAATAATCACCATGACAGTCTATGTGCTGTTGCATCGAATTTTTGTAAAGCATTTTTGAAAACACTATTACCATTCATTTTCTTCGAGTGCTGTAAACTCACTTGCGTCGGCATGCACACCTTCTTCAGGGCTGGAGAACATTCTTCCGAGCATGTGATTTTTTACTATATGGAACAGGAAATAATCACATGAGGCTGTTCAGGACTGTAGGGTGGATGAGATGTAAGGTTAACCTCTGTGGACTGTGGGAACCGAACAGTGATGCCGCTGTGTGGGCAGAAGCATTCTCATGTGCAAGATTGTCCCCTGCAATCCTGTCCTTGGCTGCTGTTCTTGAAGCTTCCCCAAAACTTTTGGTAGGTGAACTATTGTGTGGTCCTGAGCAGTAACGACCCTTTATTCCTCCAGAGGAGCAGCTGTGACATGACCATGTTTGGAGAAGTAAGTTGCCACCGTTTTCTTTCCCACACTTGGGCACTGCTTCACTTTTCATGGGAAAAATCCACACTGTGGAATGATGCTTATTCTCCAGATCAGACTGGCAAATCTAGGTTTCGTCACCAGGAACAATGTCGGAAACCCGTCTACACTTGCCTCCCACGAATCTGATCTGCATATCTGCTCATCATTCAACACGGGTGTACTTCTACTCACCCGGTAAAGTGTGAGGCACCATGGGGATGAAACTTTCTCGACTCGAAGATAATCATGCAGGGTTTGGGACACTGTCGGCAAGCCAATCTGTGGTTCCACTTCAGTGTCCTTAAATGTCCCTTGATTGTTTTCACCAACTTTGTTTCCACAGTGGTGATGTTTCCCTCAGTCCCTGTGGCCAACAGCGACCCACTCCTCTCCTCATCTTTCACTGACGTTTGGCCTCTTGTGAGTTCTTGAAACCACTGAAAAATTGATGTAGGGAAAAGAGTAAGGTCTGAGAAAGCCTATTAGAAATGGTCAAAGACTTGAGACCCTTTTAACCCCTTTAAAAGTCAGAGGCAATCATCAGACAAATGTGTTCCCTTCTCAGCTCCACAGCTGAGACTGACTGAGAGCCGCACAGGTGGAAACAAACAAAACCCGCCCAACAACACGAATAAGCTGAAAAAGTTGGAACTTGTATGATGTGTGAATCAAAAAGGATGCTGTCGACCGTGTTTCTGGGCAGTGAAATAATGGCGCATCACGTAGTCTGTCTCAAAACTTTTGTAGTGACCTCTATACTTGTGTGAAGGAGAGAAGGCTTTATGGATCACGAACATTTGCGGATACGGCCCTTTCCAACCACTGCACCTGCTGCTCACCATCTCTTGCGAGGATGGCTTCTAGAAAACCCCTCTAGATGCATCCCAAGTGCAGAATCTCACAAACTCTCTCCTTGCTGTGGCTAGAATGAGGACATGGAAGAGCCCTCAGGAGAACCTGAGGTGTCCCTTAGAATTTGGGGTGAAAATGATAAAGCTAGAGGCTGCTTGGAGCCACAGCTGACAGCAGAATCACAAGAGAGGGCTGCAGTGGGGCATAAAGTCATGGTTCTGGTGGACCCTGTGGAGGACAGCTGGGCCAGAGCCACGCTGGGGTGCCCTGACCCATGAGGGTTGCTTCCTTAGGCCAGGGGACTCCAGCAACACCAAGCATTATAAGTAGCCTTGTTGGAATAGTATCTGGGAGGCAGCCCCAAGACATCAGGGAAGTCGACATAGCCTGGCCTGTATGGAGGTGCTGTGGGTGGTCATCAGGGACTCCCAGGTCCCCTCCCAGAAGACAGCTGTGTTTGTGTATGTGCCACACAGGCCTTGTCTCCTTTACTTTTTGTGTTGACCTGAAGAATCAGAAGCAGAGCAGTGGGTGGGAGGAAAAGTCCAGAAGCAAGAGCAGAGAAAGTTGAAAGAACAGAGCATAGAACATTGTGTATAACATTGTGGGTCTGCCCTGAGCTTCAGGAGACGGTTGGAGCTCAACTATGGGTGGGAGATTGAAGTCTTTGTGCTAGCAAAGTGGACTGCATGGCACTGGCCTGAGAATGATGCTGCCCATTAAGACCTAAAGAGGACAGACAAGCTCTAGGGTCTGCCCAAGTTGTCGCCAGGGTTGGAGGAGGGAGTCCTGACAGAGGATATATGTAGTGAGCGGAATACAAGAGCTTTTCCTGGTTGGAACCCTGCCAGTTATTAACCTTTTCCACTTAAGTTACTCAGCCTTAGTTACCAGAGTTCGATCCTGATGGGTGAAGCCACAGCACCACTCGGACACCAGGGGTTTCATGTACCTCGGGGGCATTTGCGTTACAATTCAGTGTAACCTTTTAAATTCAAGGTTTGGCTTTTCTGGTGTCCTTTACTGAGGTGGGAGTGTGGGAAGAGGGGGACCTTTTTAGAGAAGAGTGTCACACTCCTTCATGTAGGCAGGCACCCCACGTCTCTCCTGGGCTTCGGGCCTGCCTTCCTTGCGTAGTGCTGTTGGGACAGGGGAATGGGCAAGAAGGCCCACGGCAGCTTCTGCCTCAGTCCACGGGGCAGAAATCTCATGGACTGGGTGGCTAGTGAACAGTAGGAACCTGCTGCCTGTGGTTCTGAAGGCCAGCAATCCACAGGGAAGGCACTGGCAGGCTAGTGTGCGGCAGGGGCTGCTTCTGTTTCACAGATGGTGCTTCTGGTTGTGTCCTCCCAGGGTGGATGGAGAGGGCTAGCTCTCCAGGGTCTTTTTTATAAGGGCATTAATCCTGATCATGAAGGCTCCACTCTCGTGATCTAATTTGGGGGAACACAAACATTCAGACCATGACAAACCCAGTCTATGTTACTTAAGGACTGTAAGACCTAGTTTCCTTATAAACACATGTGACTGTTGTGAGAAGTCAGTGAGATGACACGTGTGGAGTAGTCTTTTAATCCGTAAGGGCATACACAAACGGGGAAGATTCGATTAAATTTAAGTTGGGAATTGGTCATGTACTTATATGCCTTAAAACACTCAAAAAAGGTGGAAAAAAATTCCCTTTGCTCTTGTCTCTGAAGCACTAGGTCTTCATCTCAACCTCTGCAGACATTCACTGCTGTTCTTTTTTTTAATGCTTATATTAGGAAACCCCACCACTTATTCTTATTTTTCCTCTCTTTTTACTCACAGTTAGCATACTGTATTCTTATTCTTCTGTAACTTTTTTTAATGCTACTTAAACATACATCTTGAATATGCTTACATTTTGACATGGAGCTAAGTTTTTATTTTAACAGCTGGTTTGGTAAGTCCTCTATTTATAAACATCTATGGTGTTCCCAGTATTCTCCTGTGTGCCCGTACACGTACACACACAGGCGCACGGGCCGGGGACCACTTCTTCATCACTTTTACAATAGTCTTGAGTAGAGTCACATTTCTCTCCTGGGGGCACGACGAACCTACCCCTAGGGCGAAGGGGCTAATATTACTCCTTCTCATATTTTAGAGCACTTTTCTCGTCCAAGGGTTGGGCACCACAGCCTCCACCCATGAAGCTGTTGTGAGGCTGAGATGAGATTGGAAAGAACCGAGTTCCCAGCACACAGGCGCTCTATAAATGTTAGACACGCGGCTGTTCTGCTGGCCTGGGGTTTTGATGGCCCCTTGCTCAATTCAGTTCACCATTACAAAGTGAAATATGACAGGTGCCAGAAGAGCAGTAGCGGAGCAAAACCGTGTGTGCAGCGCTATTGTTCATAGTTTTGTGGTCTCGGAGGCCCAATGACTCCACTTCTTAGTTCTGGGTTTAATGTTTAATGCTGGGACAGCTCAACCTGCCAGCACCCCTAGAGGTGAGCACAGCCCGGCTAGACACTGGCAGTTACGTGGCTTGTAGAGAGGCACAGGCTGTGAAACAGCCATGGATGGATGCTGTTCAGGGCGATGCGAAGCAGCTGTGTGGGGAGGGAGTGAGGCTTGAGAGAGGCGGACGGTGTGGAGGAGGAGGTCAGGGAGCCAGGTAGCAAACAGACCAGGCTGGGTCTTGATTGCCCAGAAAAGTTTTCAAACAATTTTGAAAGCTATGGGATACCGTGGGGGATTTAAGTAAGTGTGACTTGACCTGTGCCTACCTGTGCATATAGAAAGAGTGCTCTTCTATGAGGGTGGAAATGGATGAAGGGGAAGAGATCAGCAAAGAGCGAGCCTAGCGTCCTCCCCAGGGACAGTGATGATGAGAATGAAGGCTGAGACCCACAAAGAGTGCAGAGTGTGGGGACGGGAGGTGGGGGAAGGCGAAGGCAGAGGGCAGATCCTGGGATGTTCCTGGCTTGCTGGCTACGTGGATGACAGCGCATTTCTTGAGTTGATTGCACAGGAAGAGAAGCTGGTGTTGCCTGAAGGCTGAGGAATCCAGTGTGGTGGTGGCTTGGACTGTCTAAATGGGGACATCCAGGAGGCAATTGGCCATGTATGTTTGGCTGAACAGAGAGGTCAGAGCTAGTGACGACCTGCACCACTCTCCTTCACATTTGCTTGCCACTGTTACTTATTTTTAGGGAATTGTTCTTTTCCTTCTTTCTGTATCCTGTCCCAGCTTTTGAAAGATGCTTTTCCCCAAGAGCAGAGACCACGCCATCTAAGCCCTAGTTCTCCTGGCACGGTGTTTCTCATCCCGTGGGCCCTGGGTGACTATTACCACCTGCTTGATGGAACAGAGACTGGTCCCTCACATCTGAAAGCAGGGAGCTAGCTTTCTCATCCTCTGATGGATACTGAGTTCACTGACTACAGTCACATGTAAGGAAGAGATAGATTAAATGTTTCCTCCTGTGATTACAGGAAGAATTATCAATTATGCAGCTGTTTGTTTTACCAGCAAATCAGCAGGCTTCCTGACTGGAATTCTTAAACTGTGTTCTTTCAAAGCATCAATGGCAGATTTGTGCCTCTCTCCCCCTCATTCACACACGCCCACTGTTTCTTCATCTAATGGAATTAATTAACTGTTGGCCTTCCCTTTCCTGCGAATGCCTATGAAAGTTTAGGCACATACCCTGGTAAGAAACCTAGTTGTGGAGAAGAAAGTGAAAGTCTTTTCCATGTTTCTCCCCGAACATTGTAGAACAAGCATTGAGGCATAAAATTGCTCTAAATTCATCCGTTCTGATATATCATCAAAGAAGAAGAAAGACTTTTAATGGGGTGAGTGAATTTTCATCAATTCAATAGCTCCTTTGGAAAAAGCCCTCACATTTTCTGCTGCCATAGAAACCATCTCTTTCAAGTGGATTGTAAATAAAAACAGGGCCCTCTAGCTTCATGTTTAGATTATATGTGTATTCTCTTTTCACTATGAAAAAGTATGCCTTATTTCCCTCCGAGGTGACTGGTCTGCTGATCTTATTCTCATTGTGTCTGATTGTAGTCATCAGGAAAACTTAAATTAGTCTTTCTGGGCTAGGAGATAAAAATGCACAGAATTTAAAGGTGACAATATTCATTTTAATGTGGGCTTTGAGCAGATAAATCATGGAAAAGAATTAAAAAACACTCCCTTTTTCCCTCAGCCTGGCTAAGGCAGTGTCATAGATCTGTGCGGAATTGCTCACAGAACTCCTGTGACATGAAGGCTTTTGCTGTTTTGAGACATTTCATCTGTTTATCATAATTCATTTTGTGAAAAGAATCAAGTATTTCATTAGAGCGGATTGGGGCTGCCTTTGGGTGGATGTTTGCCCTTTGCAGATCCATCTTGGATTTTGACTGGCAGTTCTTGAATTAAGGAGGGGAGCAGGGTGTTGGGGGATTGCTCCTGCTGTCAGGCGACACCCTCCAAGCACCGACCGTGACAGCAAAGCATTCTGGGAGTTCTAGGACTTGAAAGCTTCTTTTTACTAACCTTGAGGTAAAGCAAAACTGATTTTGCACATTTAAAATGAACCTCAGGAAAAATGTTACCTTCAAAAAACTGTCTATTTACCCTTGGATTTAGTTAACTGTTCCTCTTTGGCATTCCTATAGACTCCATTTTGTCACTCAAAAACATTGAAATTATCTATTTAGGTTTTGTTTTATCCACCAAGTGTCCAGTCTCAAAGGGCAAGGATAGTGCCTTATTTACTCTTGTATTCCTGTGCCCAATCTAGTGTCTTTCACATAGTACATTTTCAATAAATGTCTTTCAAACTGAGCTTAAATGAGTTGAAGAGCCATACCCCATAACTTGTAGTAACTGTCTCAAGGGCAGGTACAGTCTTTGTCTTTGGAATAATTATGAAGATAATAGCTAATATTTATTGAGTATTTTTATGTATTATTAATTCTAATTCTTTGATCAATTTTATAGGGTTCATTCTCTTTTTGTCCCCATTTTTTTGGTAACAAAACTCAATCAGAAAGGCAGTTTCCTGGAGTTTGTGCTATTGGTAAGTAATGGATCTTGAATTTGAATCCAGAACCTCTCATTCTAGAGAATGTGGTTTGTGCCATGATGTTCTGCCTCCTAGGCCCAAGAGTAGTTTTCATTTAGAAAAGATTTATTGAAAGACAGTAAATGTCATAAAGTCCTTAGTCATTAGATGTGTCTGGTTTTCCTTTTAGAAGCAATTGATGCCTCATTCCTCAGGGTCTTCCTGAATGGTACACAGGATACTATTGTAATCATGGGAGGTGCTTGTAAAAAAATCTGGTTCTCATCCTTCCAGGGATATAGTAGAATTCACTTCCGCATTGTTTTATGTTAGTTATGGCCATATGACTTGCCTTAGCCAATGGAATATGAGTGGGAGTGGTATGTGTCACTCTTAGGAAGAAGCTTTGAGGGTCAGTCAGTGTCCCTTATGCCATGTTCTTTCCCCCTGTGGTGGTGAATGTAGACATATACGCCAAGATGGTGACGTTCCCTGCTTGGGTCCCTGAGTACCCTCAATACCAACCCCCTTGACCACCCATGCTGGTCATGTGTGGTGTGAGGGACAGATAAACCTTTTTGTGTTCCAACCTGTTGGCATTGGGAGTTGCTTGTTAGTGTAGCATAACCTTACCTATCCTGACTCATATGAATATCAAATGCTGGCACTTGTCTGAATTTAGCTATCTGGATATCCTTGGCAGTGTGAGGGGTCAAGGTACAAGAGTTCTTCCAAAGATCCTTGGTGATTCAGCAAGTATTAAATTGAATCTTCTACTTTCCTTTTTAAACTTTAGGGGAAAGAGTCCCTCTCTCCTTTTTAAACTTTAGGGGAAAGACTCCCTCTCTCTTTTTTTTAGAGACAGTGTCTCACTTTGTCACCC
Organism: Galagoides demidoff; assembly: GCA_963574575.1. NCBI lineage: Eukaryota > Metazoa > Chordata > Mammalia > Primates > Galagidae > Galagoides > Galagoides demidoff. The sequence continues at coordinate 19,219 of CAUYQV010124676.1, forward strand.
TCGGTAGAGTGCTGTGGTATCACAGCTCTCAGCAACCTCCAGCTCTTGGGCTTAGGTGATTCTCTTGCCTCAGCCTCCCAAGTAGCTGGGACTTCAGGTGTCTGCCACAATGCCCAGCTATTTTTTTGTTGTTGTTGCAGTTTGGCCGGGGCTGGGTTTGAACTGCCACCTTCGATATATGGGGTTGGCGCCCTACTCACTGAGCCACAGGTGCTGCCCAAGGGGAAAGAGTCTTATCTTAACTAGGAAACTCTTAATGGTAGCTACGAGACATAACTCCTTTTGAGAATATTATTAGTATAATTGATTTTCTGTATTTGGCTGTGTCTTAGGTTGAGTTCCTCAGAAACAGATGCCGAGGTGAAGATTCATGCTCAAGTGCTTTATGAAAGAAGGGCTCCCGGGAGAGACCAGGAGGGTGTGTGGTAGCAGACTAGAGGCAGCTGGAAGTCAGGCCAGGGAGTGGTCTTAGCTAGGTTTTTAGCATGATCTCAGGTCATAGTAGTTAAATTAAATTTCAGTGTTTTCTCATCTGGAGGCAAAGAAATTAGGCTCTCTGCTTCCTCACTTGACAGCTGTTACTTAATAGTTGTCCTGGGGGATGGGATGTAAACTCCTAGGACTTGACTTTCTGGTAGGCCAAAGTCTTCCTCCAAAGAAGATGTGCAGGTGTTGGGTTTTGAAAGTACACTGAAATGAGGAGGAAGAATCTGCACAGGAATAGTCCATTTTTCAACATTTCTTAATTTGGGCCCATTTTTAACTATCTTGCTTAGACACCTGTAAAGGAGAAACCAAAACTTGGCCTCCCATTTTTGTGTGACAGTGAGAGACAGAGAGACATGGGGGTGCAGAATGATTTTCCCGTCATCAGGGACTCACTCATGAAGAAAGATGAAGCCAGCACTCACGACTTCTGAGTTCTGGGTCAGAGAATTGTCCGCCAGCTTCCGGACATTCTTGGCATGAGAGCTGAATGTTCAAATGATAAGTGGGCTCTATTTAATAAAATTTGAGATGTGGAAATCTAGATGGACCACAAGGACAGATTAGGGTATGTCTAGTCACATTACCAAAGCATTCGCTAAAGCTGAAAGGGCAAACAGCAGACATCCTGGAAAAAGTTTCCGAGATGTCAAAAATAATAATCTCATTGTGTAGATTGTTTTTAAAAAAGGTTTGCCAAATAAGGGTGAAGGTTTTGTTTCTTTTTAGGTTTTTAACAGTGACTTATGTGGGGATCATAGCGTTATTATCCTAGATGGGATGTCGAGAAAATAACCTTTCAAGGTTACTCAGATGTGATCACATTGCAACGAAATTGGCATTCCACCTCCGTGTGATCAGAACTGTTTATGTGCCACACCAAGCAATCCATGAGCATATGGTAGGAACACAGGCGCTGACAAATGTATGGATGACAGCATTAGGTTTGTGTGACTTCTGTTTTATACATCTGTCACAAGGAAAGAATGAAGCCTGTGATTATCTTTATCTTAGACTAGCAAATGAATGTGTAAAAGTCGGGGGAAAGGCAGACTTTGTATTTACCAGAAACTCATAAACCAACAGAAGCTGTAAGTAAATGTGTGAAAATCAATTTCTTCGTGCTTGGGAATGTTAGCAACATTTCAGTCTGTAACTGAAAATAATGTGAGATTTAAAAGCAAGTACCAAATATGCTTCTGTTTGGAAATGTTTTAAACTTTGGTCATTATCAATAGCTTTAAATCTCTTCCCTTCATAAAAAGTTCTGACATTTTATTCCCCCCCAAATTGTTTTTGCCTTTCAGCATATTGCTTTGCTGCTCCCTTACCCATGTCTATAACAAACAATCATACACAGGTCACTACAAAAATTATGAGACAACCTGTGTTATGGTCCATTATTTCATTTCTAAGAAACACAGTCCACAGCGTCCTTTCTGAGTCATCCATGCTCGTTTTCACTTGCTCAGATCATTGGGGTTTCTGGGAGCTATCATTTAATTCTGTCTGTGCAGAGTTCATGCTTCTTGGTTTTTTTTTTTTATTAAATCATAGCTGTGTACATTAATGTAATCATGGGGTACAGTGTGCTTGTTTTATATACAATTTGAAATATTTTCACCAAACTGGTTAATATAGCCTCCATGGCATTTTCTTAGTTATTTGTGTTATGATATTTACATTCTACATTTAGAAAGATTCACATGTACCCTTGTAAGATGGACCATAGGTGTGGTCCTATTGATCAACTTCTCTCCACCTATTCTCCCTTCCTCCCTGCCCTCTCCCTCTTTTCCATATTCTTGGTCTATAATTAGGCTATAGCTTTCATATGAAAGCTATAAATTAATTTCATAGTAGGGCTGAGTACATTGGATACTGTTTCTTCCATTCTTGAGATATTTTGCTAAGAAGAATATGTTCCAGCTCCATCCAGGTAAACATGAAGGAGGTAAAGCCTTCATCTTTCTTTAAGGCTGCATAATATTTCATGGTGTACATATACCACAATTTACTGATCCATTTGTGGGTCACTGGGCACTTGGGCTTCTTCCAT